>JANDKE010000413.1:0-25838 GCA_027627275.1 Coprinellus aureogranulatus
GTCAGCACCGTCGCCGGTACCAACCGTCAGGTCAAACCGAGAGGAAAGACATTTGGAGAACTCCGCTCCCAAGCCTCGTGCATGCAGTACTAGCTGAGGCACCCCTGCCTTTACAGCTATTATACGGATATGGCAAACCGGAGGCGGTTCTGGCAATTCTCCGAGTCGTGGTCGGACACAGCAACGAGTAATCCTCGACAGAGGTCATCCTCGTCGAGGGACGGTGACGAGGCCAAGGGCTGCGTACATTTGAGATATTGCGCAAGGCGCAACGGGAGCTTCTCGAGGGGGTATGAATCTCTGGTGAGTGAACGTGTTTGCTCTCCTTGTATATACTGCTTGTACATGAATGTGAGACGCAAAGGCGTCAGAGGAGAAGAGGTTGAGGTAATGGGCGCGGTAACGTAGACGCAACACCGAAGGGCACGACGGTGAAAAGGGAGGATGCAGGCAAAGGGTACAACGGCGCAAGTGAATAAAAAGGACGTGATGAGGTCGACGTCGACTCAATGGTGTCCAGACAGGATACACGGGATAATGCACCATACAGCGACCAACGTCCTGAAGACAGCGTCACCCATTCGTCGACGCTTGCATATATCAGAGCTGGTGCAGCCGGTATATATTGTGTGAGGAAGTGGATGGTGAGGTGCGGTGGTGTGACTATGGGGTATGAAGAAGGTAGGAGAGTCCTCATTAGAGTGGCGATAAAGAGGGGAATCGTTCCTNCCACTATTTAAGGACCTATCTGACTTTCAATGGAAAAAAAAAAAAAGTCCCGGCAGCCACTGCCCCCCACAGCTCCGGAGAACTTTGGGCCGCAATAGCAGAACGGGTGTATAGGCAGTGCTAGTCAGCGCCGTTTATCCTAATATACGACATTAATGAGACACGTACCCTGCGCCCATGTCACCCCTGGAACGACCGAGTTTCCCGGAAGCCCCCTCTTTGACTCTGCTAGCTCCTCCTGCGATCGTAATGGTCATGGTTTGGACGTTCACAATGTGAGCAGCTTGAAACAATTCTAGGGCTGGAGCTTCCGGTCTTGGAATCTGAGTGCATTGCGCGTTTGGGATGGATGAGGGTGGCCTCAACCGGTGCACCGAAGAATCCATCCACTCTGAGTGGGACATGGAATGAGCACGGTTGAAGGGTGTCGGTGCTAAGGGGCAGGGAGTGGTCGGGGCGTCGCTTCCTTGGCTTGGTACTGCTGGGATGCAAGTATCGCTCCCCTCCCCGTTCTTTGGTTGCAATGAGCCCCGACCAGGACTTGAGGCTAGAGCAGAGACGGATGTAGGGAGAGCTTTGAGTTTAGAGTTGGCGGCGCTCTGTCGATCACGTCGAAATGAGAACGTACGCTTTCGAGGGCTACTCATCGCTCTCCAATCCCACTTCTTCTTACTGGTGGGATTCGCCTGATCGTCGTTCTCTCGTTCCATGGCCTTCTGAGGCTGTCTTCGCAGTACTTTCTTGAATGTCGCCTTCATCGTTCGCCGATGTCTGGTATCAGTGAGATTCTTGGTACCTGGTGTGCCAGCTACACAACGGAGCGGTGGCGTCCTGCCTGGGTAAGAGCAAAAGGAAGGGTAATGATAGTAAGTGAGCAATCACTCAGTGCGTGAGGTGCCACAGCACTACACAGTACCCACGCTGAGCCCGGCTTGGATGGGCTTGATCTGTAATGACACGGGTCCACGGCGAGGTATCAATTTCAGACTACTAGTCGCGACGAGTTTCTGTTGGAAGTTTGGAACAGGCGCTCCTGAAGGAGACTTGCCGGGGCCAGGGTAGAAGAACCAGTGAAAGAGTGGCACGAAAGGCACGGGCACAACGTGATCAGGATGAGGACTATGCCATTGGTGCATATACGAGTTTAGGGGTTATACAATCATCCCACTCGAGCGACCTTCCTGAACTTACAAAAGGCCCATACGTTCGTTCGACACGATAGCTTGGGCTGACTCCACCTTCCCAAATGGCTACATCACACCCAGTAAGTCGACATACAAGGGACCGAAGAGAAACAGAGTACTCAACATGGTGCATGGTCATGGAACGGCCGCAATAAAATAGGCGCTCATTCGCCTGCACGCCGGTCGCACAAGGCGATCGTGGTGGAAGTGCTGTAGCACATACACGAGGCTGCTGCAGCAATTGGGCTTGATTTTGACCCCCTTCTACCCCCTCCACCTTAGACACGAATCCTTCGTTCCGCTCCATGCGATGTTAGGCACTTTCCACAAATAGTACACTCGCCTCAAGAACAGCGATGAAGCCCGTACTCAAACGAGCTACGGGTGTCTTTGAAGAGCTAATCGATCGCCGGGAGAAGAAGTCGGAGAAGCGACTGAAATTCAATGTTCAAGCAGGACCGCTACACCAGAGCAGCTGTATATCCCTTTTTCGATAGTGTCCCTAGCGTATTCCTGCGGCTGTAGGACGGTAACAGGCTGTCCCTCCAACTGCTGTGTGCACTGCGTCGAATGCATGTGATGACCTCGTGGAGGAAGCGTTCCCGATGCCCCTGCAAAAGTGCCTCGGTAGTCTCGTCCCTGTCCGGTTTGGGATGCCCTGCCAAAGGCGACGAAGGAAATCCGCTGAGGGTGCACGAGGCTCGGAGTAGTGGTTCATCCGCAGTTCGCAGGCGGTCTCAGCGATGCTGGTCACTGGCCCCCCGTAAAACGACGTAGGAAGTGAGCCCGGTTCGTGCACCTCCAGAGGCAGGACGGGGGTCTTTTGAGTGCAGAGGTGAGCTCATGGGTTCGCATGATTCGTAGTACCAACTGACCTGCCTGAAAGTCGACCGATCCCCGCGCTCCGACGTCAACCCTCTAAGTCGCACCATTGGTAATNACCTCCGCCTCTGATCAACCTAGACATCGCTACCCTTCAATCGACCTATCGCGACTCAATGCAGCGCGTCGAGCATGCATACAAACTTGTCGATCGGGGTCGTTGATACAGGTGGGGTGGACGTCGAAGCTTGGAGGCTGGGCTCTTCGGGGCTCAAGCGAAGGTGGCCGAGCCGAGCCAAGGGGTACGGTGTTAGGAAATCGCCATCCATCGCTGAAGGCGAAGTACTGAACTCGCGGAGTGACGACGCCCAGTGGTGATGTTGCGCCCCAGCAGGTCTTCATTGCCCATAGCGAGCTGTGAATGGAACGTTGAGGATTTTTTGGAGTCGAGGACAAGCACCGCGGTGCTCTCTGGGTAGCATACGTTCCCGCTAGATCGCGTTGAAGGCGTTCGAACGCGGTACTGAGGATAGTCGGGAGACGAGAAACAAGTTCCCGGGGGCTGATAGACTCGCTGTGAAGCAGCATTGAGCTCGAGTCTCTAGATTGGACTGATCGACTGTTTCTCGGCACTGACACCAATTCGGTGCGTACTCCCACATCTTTTGGCCTCGGAATTGGGGAAGGAGCGGCAGCACGCATGGGGGAGGCGAAGGGCACCTTCATCCACCCAAATCCCTGGGTGGTCGGAGTAGGGAAGGTTCGGATGGCAGTCAACCTTCCGTTCTCGAGATACCGAGTGGGAGCGTGCGGTTGAAAATGAGAGGACTCAATGTGGGGGTGGTAATGATCATGATGATGTGCGTGGAGGTACGGTGTTGGGTGAGGGTAGGGTTGATGGTGAGCAAAAACCCTCTTCATCGTCGTTGGTGTTGGGTACGTGTAGCGCCAAAGCCCGAACAGCTTGGACTTATGTAGGACGTGGGGGGTGCGCTCGGATGGGCTCCCTGTGTAGGCGCTGTGGTGGTGCGCGAAGAGCCAGCGTTAGACGTGGATGGGGAGGTGGTGAGGGGACATTGATGTGTGCGTTGAACGGGAGGGCTACCCTATCCTCACCATGTTACTGTTTGCTCTTCGTTAGCACCCTACTATCCGAAGACTGGAAAAAGGAGTGAGGATCGGAAACGTACCTTTCGTGACTCCCAACAGTACCCCAAGCCTTCTCTCCAGTCCTCTTCGCTCCTCGCATGAAACTCCTACAATATATCGCACATACCGGCCTTACGCCTCGAGCGTTGTCTGGTTCTCGATCTCGTGATACCGGGAGTGAACCAGCCAGCAGCATATGTGAGTGTAGATGAGTTTCGTTGCGATTTTGGTTGGTACTGAGTTTAGCTGAAGAGCTTGGGACATAGGAGGCGGATTCGATGGAAACAGGCGCTTCAAGTCGCCCGATTGATGACGAGCGGGAAGAGGGTCGACCCGAATAGCAAAACTCCGGATACCAAGACTCTAGAGATCTGGGAGCCAACAACTCGGAGTGAGCGGGTCGAAGGTACAAAGGGAGAGAGAAAGCGACGAGCCCGACGTAGCGCCGCTGCCACAGGGAGAGAGCTTAACGCCCTGAGTGAAATGGACCTATGAAAGGAGTTTCGAGGAGTGCTATCAGTAGTGGGTGGCTGTACGGATTGTTTGGCAAAGGCGTGATGGGCAAATCAGACTGGATGATAGGAGCAGACAGTGCGTTTGAACTTGAATCAGTACAACAACCTTGGTGAGTGGAACGTACCGTGGTACAGCCTCTCTGGAGTCTCTGACTGGAGTTTTGGGGAGGAGATGCCTCAAATCGAGTGATGCTTTGGCTTATGGTCGGCGTAAGCTGTCATTCACGCTCGTCAACAGTAATTCGCCCGGGCCAACCGTATCCCGCAGGCTTCCTACCTACGTCTTCTAGAGTGGTAATCTCGTTTACCTCTATACACCTCTATACCTTTCCGAGGCACGGCCCACCTCCCGAATCTCTACATGCTCTCCCCTTATCTGGACACAGAGCAGAGCGACTTCCGGATGACTCGACGCTCAAGACTACGACCTTCCATCTGCGAGGTCAAACCTCAACTTCTCAGCTGCGTTGCACTGGTCGCATTGCGCTAGGCTTTCTCCAACTGTCCTCTTTTGGTATCGGTTATCTATCTTGCCGCAGTAAACCCTCGGATATGAACGGCGCACGACCAAAGCTCTCCAGATATATGCTGGAATTATAATTCCAGGACTAGCACAACTGCATTTTGGAACGAATAGCCGTCTTTCTCTGCTGCCTGTCGAACGGGCCCTCTGTCCGGGCCCCACCCTCAAGGCCTCTCATTGCGTCCTCCGTCACCGTCTCATCGCCGAGCACGATGTTCGCCTCCTAGAGTTCAGCCGAAGATATCTAATGAAACCCGGTGCAATTGCGCAAATGCCGATCTCAGGTCATCGCTAGATGTTAACAAATCTTAAACCGGCGCTCCAGACTATGCGACACGCCCAACGTGGTTTTCCTGGCACCGAACTGCGACTATCGTGCCTTGACCCAACTTTGACCTTGCCCAACCGTCTGCACTTCAACTTGCATTGCGAAAACTCTCAGTTCCCTCAACGTGCTCGCCTGGATCTCCCTTGGTTCTCCAACGATTTCTCGATATCTAACCTCGCATAGGTACTAGTTCCCTCACCCGTACGGTGAACGTGATCCAGCGTATTGATCACGTATGCATATGGTTCTGTTCTACCTCCTGTGCGACTCCATATATCGCAGTCCAAAGCCGAATGTACTCCGCCAATGACGAGCATCATTAACCAGGAGTACCCAGTCAATCAAAATGCAAGGGGCCAAGGAAGAACCGAGTGCTCTACAGGTAGTGGGACAGCTTCAGTAAAATAGACGCCCGTCCACCTGCGCGCCGGTTACACACGGCGATAGTGGTATGTGTGCTGTAAATCGTGAGGCTGCTGCACCTGCTGACTTCCATGAGGCTCTTGCGGGTGAAAGTGCTGTGCATCGAAGCACTCTGGTCTGACTTCGATCCCCCTCTCCTCCCTCAACCCATGCAACGCTGACGACCTTCCGCAATCCGTACACCCGTCTCAAGAACAGCAATGAAGCCCGCACTCAAACGAGCTGCGACTGTTTTTCGAAAGAAGAAACCTCTCAGTGACCAGTCGCTGGAAGGCCTGGAGAAGAAGTCGAAGAAGCGAATGAGGTTTAAATTTGGCCGCAAAGGCGGAGCGGGTGTGTATAGAACATTTCGACAGTGTCTCTAGGACTCACCTGTGGCTGTAGAGCCTGGCCCTTCGACTGCGGTATGCTCACCGTCGAGCGTACGTGGTGACCTCGTTGAGGAAACCCTTTCTGTTGCGACTACCGAACAACCCTCGGCTACGATGAACGAAGAGAAGGCAACGGAGTGCAGCTCTAAGCCTAAACAGTGTCGGAAAAATCCGCGGTGCCGATTTAACGGCATCAGCGTTTAGGGGCGTTTTGAGGCGTTGAAGCAGCGTTGAAGGAAATTCAACCTCAAAGTCCCGGAATCAAATTGGTACAGGCTTGTTGAGCCCGGTATTGCGACTCCAGGTGTGCTTTTATTTTTGGCTGCGTCCTCCTTTGCATGCTATAAAACCGTTTTTTGCTTGCTACAATGCCGTTTTAATGATGCTGCCGTTAAAAGGCCGTTGATGGCCTTGTCGGAAAGTTCCGACAAGGAAGAGCTACTGGAGGACCCTCTGCCTCCACACCTTGAAGACCGCAGCAAACCAGAAGAGTTCATTTCCCTCTCTGACTCTAGCGCGAGACTAGAGTTCCCTCACACATTGACAACACCGGTCATATTGCAAGCAACACCGAATTCGAGCGCGTTCTCTGGAGCTCTTAATACGACGGTACAGGCGTTCGAAGCTACGACAGCTGGGGGTAACGTGCAGAGGAACCAGACCATTCTTAACGCACCTCTGTTCAACTTCTCACTTGGTACGTTTTCTTCTGCTCAGGCTATCTTAAAGACATTTTTCTCACTCTGTTTTCATTCGTAGTTCTACATGGGATTCCAGTGGAGCGCGGGAAAGTGGGCGAACCACGAACCCTGGGCGTCCTTCCGCCTATATACTTCGGCCTTTTTTTTTTTTGTAAGTCCGTCATGAAGTGATGTGTTTCATGTTATGTAGATAGCTGTACTGATGGCCCCCCCTGAAAATCAGAGTTCCCCCCAGTCATACGCAAGTTAGTTTTTAATCTCCTACTCCATATTTGACCCAATGGCGACTGGCGACGAGTATTTGACTCAGAAAAAGTTCCTCCAATTCACTTCTTTCGAACATATCACAGAATACCATTTGCATTCTTCATGCATTCACATATACCGGTATAATCTACCATGCCCTTCCACCATCCCGCCGTTGTACCAGAGGTTGTACCTGCCCGCGTCCCTGCTCCTTTGCATCCATTCCCTCTCTCGATTCTTCCCCAGCCCCGATCCCAGTTCCCGGCCTCCCACCGTCTCAATCTCTACCACGATCCTTCAACGCCAATGGAATCAAGCAATGCGTTAACTAGCATTGGATCGTCAGCACGAAAAGTAGAGATGCAAGGGAAGCTTACAATGAAGCCTAGACCGAGCGAGGGGGCGTGCGTGTGCGATTCAACGAGAGCGGAGTATTGTGTGCGGCAACAGGTCCCCAGTCAGGCGCATAGGTTAGCTTGGGAGTGGCGGCTGAGGAGTTGGCGAGCACCCACCAAGGTTATAGCAGGGTGCGGTTTTCTTTGCCCGCCGGGTTTGTACGGCGCATCTTGAGGGGCGTGGGGTCACTATCGGATTGAGAACCAAAGTATTTGGAGGGGATAGTGTAGCTGCTGGTCATAGAGGGAGCCGCCAAGTGGTGGTAGTGGTGGTGGTTATAGAAGAGGCGGAGGAGCGCACCCGCACGCCAATTCTCGGTGCGGAATCCAGGATTCCCACGCATAAGCAGGGGCTTCACCGTTCAAAATCGTAATCCGCGACTGTCGACTGACTGCCCACAACTGGCGCTATTCAGAACTAACTACACGTTGACTCCAGGGAACTCCGGTTTTCACTGGGGATGGCCTCGTTTGATTACCAATACCGTTATCGATGTCACGGTAAACATGCATCGTCCGTAGGGTACCCCTTTCCTTGGCTTACTTAGCCCACCCCGCCATGTAATTACCACTGGTCCATACTGTCTCTCCTTTGAGTGTTCTTGGGGGGCCAGCGAACTCTTCAAATCTCAGCCGCATTGCGCTTACACCTCGTGCGACACGTGTGCCCAGGTCTGCAACTTATCGATCGAGCCAGGTAATAAGTCCTTGCCTTCAAATTAATGATATTGCCCACCTGGGTCCTGTTCCAGAATTTGAGGAGCAGACCAGCTGACCCGGGTACAGGCGTTCTAAACGTGTATATGTCTGCGCAGCGTCCTATCTGCGACGATACTAGTAGGCGCCCAAGCCCGAGTGCTGTGCACTCTGATGCACACCTGCGTCGCACTACCCATCTCCCTCGCCGTACAGCATATCACCCACCCAGATCCCTTTCTCTCCTTGCGACGCTATAGCACGGTACCACCCGTAACCCCCGGAGTCCTCGATCCCAGCCTTCGTCGCAAAGTTCGAAAAATGAAGAAGGTCGCTTCGGCACTCAAGAAGGCGACCTCAGGAAGTTGTGGCGTCCGGAGACGTTGAGGAGATGGGGACTAGGAGAAAGAAGGGGTGGAATTGGAAAGCAATGAGTGGTCTTCGAGAATGTACGTGCTCAGGACGACGGAGCCCGCGTCAATGAGCTTCGAAGAACCAAAGCATCGAACTTCGCGCTTGGCCCTGTGTAATGCTGTACTTACTAGCCTATTGATCATAAGAACTTCGAATTATACATACCACTCCCACTCGTACCATACCAGATGATCGTAGCGAGACGCGCTCATAAACGAATGCTAACAGCTTGAAATTCGAGCTCGGGGCTCGAGAGTCTTGCGCGAGTCGAGTCCCTCGAGGAGACTGGGGGAGCCGGGACGAGTAACGGAAAACGCGTCTTATGCAGCGTCAGCTCTCTCTCCAATTCGGTTCTTCCGTAAGGGGATTTGGAGCCCGAGTCAGTACAGGCGGGAGCACCACGCTGAGTCGGACGTCGGGACCGCCCTTCTCCCGCCTAGTACCTTACTCCAAATCCACGCGGCGCACCCCCAAATGCGGTCACATCCGCACTCTTGAGTCATACGGCTGGGTGTCGGGACTTACCCGGTTGGTCGATAACGGCGCATCAATCACCAGAAACAGGGGTATCACGGCGTCGGCGCGCTCGGATGTGTCTTGCATCATGACTGTCATGTCGGCGCGGGGTGGGTATATATAGGGCGTTGCCTGTGGACGTAAGGACCCACGTTCGAGGCTTGACCGCCCACTTTTGCTTTGCTCTGCTCTCTCAGGCTTCACAACGCGACTGCCCCTCCATCTGCGCGCGCTACTCTGCTTGGACCTCCTGTGTTCCCCCGACGACTGGACCAAGCTTTCCTTGAACGCTGTAACCTGGACCACCGGCGCTCTTAGACTCTGTTACACCTGACTAGGACGTGAAACATGGCCGACGAACTAGCGAGCATCGACGGTATTGCACCGGCTGTTCTCATGGCCGAAGGTGAGGAGCGGGAGGTCGGGTCTGCAACCAGGTACGCTTAGTCTTCTCTCCCTCCCTCTTCATCCTCCCTCTCTACCCTAAGACTAACGCACCCCACCAGCAAATCGACATACAAAATCAAACGCCACCCTACGCACTACTTCTGCTCCTGCCCCGCCTGGCGGAACCAAAAAGGCGTCGCAGTCAACGCGAGGACGTGTAAGCATCTGAAGGCGTTCCTTGGAGACGCGTATGAGAACGCTAGGGTGGTGAAGGCTGGCGGGGAGGTTAAGGAGCCAGCGGGTGGGAGTAAGGGAAAAGCGAAGCCGGCGTCCAAGGCAAAGGCGGAGCCGAAAGCGAAGCCAGCGTCGAAGGTGAAACCGGCGAGTAAGGCGAAGGCGCCGCGAGGGGAGGGGGAGGAAGGTTAAGGAAGAGGAACCGAGGACGAAGATGACGATGAGGAAGAGGATGGGCAGGAGGAAGAGGATGCGGAGCCTCCGGCGAAGAGAGCCAGGACCGCCCGGGGCGCGAAGGCCACTTCTACCACTAAAGCCAAAGCCAAAGCCCCCGTCAAGGAGGAACCTATCGAGGAGGAACCTTCCGAAGATGCTGAGGAGGGTGATGGGGAGGTAATGGACGTTGACGCTGATCCAAATGGTACGTCTCCCTCCCCTAGTTCTCTCTCTTTCTTTCATCCCGTGGTGCTTACATCACTCGCAGACAAAGACCTTCACCTGTAAGCACTGTTTCACAGCTTTGAAACGGGCGCCCCTCGTCGTTAACTCACGTATTCGCAGTTCTCGAACCATTCGACCCACCACTACCCATTACGCCTGGATGCAGGCTAATGATCGGACACTTCTACTCGGCCTACGTCTACATTATGGTTCTAGTATCGCAAGCCTGTGAGTTATGTCAAGACTTGCAGTGTTCTTTCGTCGTTCTTAGCTTCGAACCCAGTTACAGTTGGTTTCATGATCTTCAAAGGCATCCAGCATGGTGAGTCGCCCAAGCCCTTGCTTCCCCTCGCGTATATTTCTCAATTCGCCTCCAGTCAGGCAGTCGCGCTCGTCGTGGGTGATTGGGCTGTATCGCAACGGTGTGCTATACTGCGTCGTGATCCTGCGTCAGTGGACCTTCACCTGAACTATCTTTTTGAGGCACTGAGCTCCGCGTTACTCTAGTTCTCAGTCTGGGAAACGCCATCATCCCAAACGTCCCTGCATGGGTAAGTCATCCGGAACCGCCGCCCTTCCTCAATATCAGCAAAGATCGCTGACTTCGTCTATCCGCTTTCCATAGGCGATCACATACGCAAACCTCCTCGGCCCGTACGTGCTTCCTTTCCCATTCATGGGAGTATCAACGAACCGGTTCTGATACTCTACCCTACGTCAGACTCCAACATACGATGGAGTCAATCCTCTGCAGTAGAGTCATGTTCGTCATCCTCAAACGCAGAAAAACTATGGATCGAAGAGACTCAGACTCCGTAGACGCTGACGGGTTAACCGGCATATTCACTTCGGTCATGGACGCGCATATGACGGCTGGATCGTCAGCAATAGAACTTGAGTCCACAGTAGGGAAGTCGAACACAAAACAATCATCTGTAGCCTTGCCTTAGGAGGTGACTGGTAACGCATTGATTATTGATATTGTGCTATCCGTGAAGTGTAATTCAACTTCGACATGGTTCGCTAGATGGTCTCCTTGGTACCTGAGCATGTTCCCATCCCGACCAGGTACTAGCCTCCAATTTACACCGTATACACTGTAGGCACGGAGCTTGCGTGGGCGCCTGACTAGCTGGCTGTCAATCAATGAAGCCTACGTCTCGAAGGCCTTGCCTAGCAAGACCCAACGTGTCGAAAATGGGGAATGGCATTTTGGATGCGTCTCCCGTTCAACCCACTCACAACGATATCCATTCGATCAACCATGAAAGTGCTCAAAATTTAATAATAGGGACAAAACGACAACAACCACAGCAACAACAAAGACTCACGAAAACCATAAACCAAGCGCTCGCACGCTGCAGCTCTACGTGTCAGCCTTCTGCTGCAGCAACAACCTAACCTCACAGCTCTCAAACGTCCACCTCTGCCTCTCATCCAACAGAATATCATCCGGGTGGGTCGGGTTCTGCACACCATGCCTACACCATAACATCATCATCAGCACCTGCCACCACAATTCCACCACGGTCAAAGAACTTAGAAAATGCGAAGAATCACTTACGAACTGATGACATGCTGCTTGACAGTGAAGAGCCGACAATTTTGAAACACCATACAACGGTTACACGACCATCCCTTAAACGCCTGGAACAGCGTCCGACACCTCGCCTGTCTCTCCTCATCGTCGACAGCCTTCCTGATCGCTTTCACGTTCCCCAAGTCAGCAAGGCGCCTAAACTTGACGTCGCCGTCCCGGAGTGGATGCTTCGTTTGAGAGTGTTGAAGCTGCGCCAACAGGCCAAGAAGAGTCAGCGAGAGGCGTATAGACTCGAGCGGGGGTACTACGTACCGCTCCTCTCCATGTGAACACCTCCACGAGCTGTGAGTAGACATCCTTGGATACGACCCACTCCCACCCCTCAACGCCTTCCGAACCACCATTCTTACACCACGCCGCATGCAACCCCGGACAAGTCGCACAAACAAACCGCTCATTCGCCTTATCCATATCCTTGATCGTCGCCGAAGCCGTATCAAGACCGCACAAACCGACAAGGTTCACCGCTACGTCCGCCAGCGACTGTTTATACACCAGAGACGCTGGGGCATGGCCATTATTAGGCAGCCGAACGAAACAATTCGTCACCGAAAGAGCTTTCCATCCGAGCCCAATGGTGTTGGGTTCCAGAGCTTTAGCTGGGGCGCCGAACGTCGATATCGCTAGCTCGAGGGGGTCGAAGGCGTCTGAGGCGCGGGACCTAGTGGCCCTAGGAAGGGTCTGGAGTAACACCTGCCTCTTGTCCGCGATGAAGCGAGCAGCGAAGGCAGGGATCTCGTCGGCCACAGCTTGATACCTCTCCTCAAGGATATCGACCTCCGGGTCGGCGTCCATGATGTCTTTAACCAGAGGCAACTTCAAGAGTTTGAGAAAAGCATGAGCGTAAGCCTTCCTTTCCAGCGTTGACAAGTTCTGCGAGGACAGCCAGGACTCCCAGCTGCCAGAGATGGCGGGCGAGCGACCTGCCCTGATACTAGCATGGCGGCTTTCCACCGCGAGTTTGAGGCGACACATTAACAGTTCTCGCATCCGAGACCAAACTAGGGCGGGGTCAAGATACGACTTCACAGTATCAAGATAGGAGCGCACCTTTATCTGTGATCTCTACCGCTCCATCTCCTACAAATGGGTGATCCCATGTCACGACGCGGTCGATATCTTGTTTGGGAAACAAGTTCAAAGCGTACAATCGTTGGCGGGCACTACAGGAGAAGGTGAGATGGACGCAGGCAAAAGATAAGGTAGGACTTACGCCTCTGCCCGCTTCTCCATCCGTACTCTTGCAGCAGCAGCTCCGTCCGGGTCTAGGCGGCTGGTGGCAAACCAGTGGCCCAACGGAATCGCGAGGGCGTAGACGCTAGCGACATATTCTTCTCTAGCCTTCTTAAACGCCTCGAATGACTCCACGGCTCCTGGGATGCCTTCATCAACAGCTTCGCGGTGAAGGCCCCATTGTCGCTCAATCTCTTCGATATCACCACTCCAGTAGTACGTATATCCGCCCATCCGCTGGGAAAACCCCCGCGGGTGATCTGAGGGGCTGGTAAGACCATGAACCGGTGGGGACAGGACGACCTACGGTGGGTATTGGGAATGCACTTCAGCATTCCGACATCGCGATCGGGGTTGTTCCACCGGAAGTGGGTCTCTTCGACGTACCTGGAGAATTAGCATTAGGCGGGGTATATGTCGTAGAGTGCTTCTCTGCGGACCCACCCAATTTTCATGCACTGGGTACAGATATGCCTCAGGAGTCGTACTGACTCTGAACTGTTCCCATTCCCGCAAGACTTTTAGGCAAGTGGTAAGTACCGCGCTTCAACGGGAGAGCGAATGGACGTACCGAGCAATAGCGAGTGAAGAGAAAGGACATCCATTTTGCCTCCGACCACGAAGGCGGTGGATCCGGAGCTCCAGCACCTTGTCGCAGACACTTCCACACTTGCACCTCCAGTTCCTGGCACACCAGCATACGACGAAGCTGCTTATTGGCGCGAGACATGCTGATAAGGCCCTTTGGATCCAGATGGCGCAGAATCTAAGGGGCAAGGACGCGTTGGTAATTTAACAGTTGTGACGCGCTTTGACGGACGCACCTCAAGCAGTACATCCGCTGGTAAATCGAACAGGCAACTCAGATCCCTTTTACGCCTTGGGCGTTTCTTCTGCTCCTTCACCTCATCCTTCTCCGCGTTACTACGGGCCCTCTTAGGCACGGAACCACTCGGACCAGGCGAACCTTCACGCCTTGGTTGAGGAGCAGGGGCTTCGCCGTGTCAGCATTAGACGCTTTGAACCGCTTTTCAGGACTCACCAGTCTTGGCTTTGGCGATTCGCTCTGAACGTCTCATGGTGGTGGTTGGAGAAAGGAACGGTGATGATTGTCGGCTTGCCTATGAACCGCTTATGTAGCCGATCGGCCCATTGTGACCAGCATGCCTTTGTCTCCATCACTCGTAAGCTTGAACCTGACAGAGCGTAAAGGTCAAGGGAGGCTATGCCGCAATAGATAACAGCGTTACCTCGACAATTTCTCGGAGGTCATGGTAGGGGACTCGAGAAAGTCCACCATGGGTGCGGGAGGGCGAGAGCAAACCGCCAGCGCTTGATGCCCCTGACACGCTAACCTCGATTCAGGGTTACACCCAAGCACGTCCAAATATCACGGCGCGTCAATAGATCAATTTGAAGGAGAGCGCGTTTTGTCCTGTACCACCATCTCAGGTCAGCATTCTTGGGCCTTGTGCTGCCCTCTGACACAGAATGAGTGCAAACGGTGAGCGAAAAACAAATGAAACCATCACATGGAATGATAGCTCACCGGCACCATTTGCCTTGACCGCGTTTCGACGCGAAAGGGGTGCTGCTTCAGATACTTGGGGCTCAACAGGTACTTGGGGCTCAACAGGATGAACTCGGGAGATTCAGGAGACGAAGAGACCTCAGCCTTCTTCCAACCGTTCCTCTGGACGTTCTTATAGAGGTAAGACGGGCTCTGGAAGCCAGGCGGATCTTCGAGATTGACGCTTCCCGCCATTTGTCGCAGGTTCTCTTGTACCTCGAGCCCAAGGATCTCATCAACATGGCTCGCTCGAATAGGACCTTCAGGAGGGCCCTCATCAACGTAGAGATGGACAGGGCTGTGTGGAGGCCTAAGCGCCAGGAATTTGAAGCCCCTGACCCGCCCCCGGGTTTCTCGGAGGCCAAATGGGTCGCGTTTCTCTTCAGCTCCTTTTGCTTTGTAACCTCCTTACCTTGGCCCTTCCTTGCACCCGCCTGACCGTGTCGCGTCTTAGGGCTGTGGAAACCCCAACGTCTTGACGGATTTCTGGATCCTTACGCGAGCTTGCAATGCATGCAAGCGTCTGAAGTGCGTACACCAGAAATTTAGCAGTATGGCCGACGAACTGAGAAGCCATCCAGCTACCTCTCAGAGTACGATTACAACCCTGATTTAGATCAGCAAATCCTCGATGGGGTCCCATGGACGTCCTGTAGGTCATCATCTTCTGGCTACCTTGATTCATACCGACGTGATCCTCAGGCGGCCCATTCTCCAGAGATCCCACCGACCATGGCTATTGCTGGCAGCCCGAGCTAGACAAAGTAGTCACCCAGTGGTACAATCTCCAAGCGAACCAAGAAGATGGCACGCCAGCCAACGTCGAGGCGTTCACAGCCTATTGGGAAGGACGACTCTATTACGTTCAGTGGATACAACTGGTCCGTCTATACCTCTACGATCAATGTGGTTTTACCGACATCCGACGTTCAGAACGCTCAAATTTGCCACGACTGGGCGGAAACTCTTCGAGAGAGGAGGTTGCAGGATAGAGACTACATCAATCAAATCCGAGCTGAGACGTGCGTTGATTTCCCACTCCTCTCGTTCATCCCGACGCTGATTCCTCTGAAGCGTCCGCCGGCATTTCTACGGGCTGGGTTACGAACTCATTGACGTGGATGCAGTTATCTACGCTGGCTCCCCAGACATTCGTGGTACAACTGACACAATTACGCCTCGAGGTTCGTTCGTTCCTCTCATCCATCGGTGACTCCTCTTAACGGATCCCAGTGATGAGGAACATCGAAGCCCGCGTTGAGCCGCAGATCATCCAAACACGAGACACCCGCCTCTACTCTTTGAAAGCGGATCTCATAAACGCACGGATGGATATCCTCGGACCCCTATGGCAAAGATGGACGACCTCTCTCAACACAAGCACAGCCGAGAAACTCACATATCCACCTGATTGGTACCTCATCCAAGTTCCCGCTTTCACAGAGCTCCTGGAAGCTGGTCCGGAGGTCGTAGTCACAGAGCAAAGCTTCTATCCTCTGGTGCATCTATTTCCCGCAATTCTGGAAGGATACCTCGAAGGACGTCGAGAAGGCCTGTTGAACCAGCTACCTTACCCTCCAAACCCACACGCGAAGCTCGATCTAGCGACCTCCGTATTCACCCCTCCTTTGAACTCATACACCGACTCCTACGACCCAGGGAAAAACGGGTTAGTAATCGGGTGGAAGATGCATTCGATGTATCACGGCTGGGTACCAGAGCCCGAAGCGCTCTCTCTAGGGTTTGAAATGCGGCTGCAGTGTGTAGGGAACTACCACTCGGATTTGTCGATGCTCTCTGATTCTCTGGTTCGCATGTGCGGTCGAGACCCGAGGACATGCACTGCAGAAGACATGGACCGCTTGAACAAGCGGTTCCTTTGCCGGGAGTGCGTCAACGTGGCTCTCAGGAGAGGGTTGGCGCAGCCGAATGTCGATGGCAATATTCGAGCGACGCATATCTCTGTGAACGCGTATACATGGCGCGCAGCTGTAAGTCCGTATCTACAGCCACGGTCGTTCAAAGCTCACCTATTATTAGCTTTCGCATGCCTGGACCGACCACCCCGATGCCATTCCACAAATGTCGTTTATGCTCCTAGAAGACGCTACCCTCATCCGGGACGTACGAAGGAAGGAGCGTGAGGCTTTACAGAGCAAAAAGATGGTTCTCTCTGCGTGGTATTGTAACCACTGTCTCACCCTGAACAACGGACAGGCCGCTACGGAGGTCGCCGTCAGGACCCACCTTCAAGAAGCGTGAGTGTGCCGTACATTCACTGTTGCTCCCTGGCGCTAATTCGGCGCTTCCGACATCTAGCCACGGTATCGTCAACCCAGGGAACAGCGATATCGCGTTTGATGAGAGGTTCAGGTTCCATGTCGAGCGTCCTTGTACGGTGCAGTTGATGTATGAAAGGACGGAGAGTATCAGGGCGGCATGAGTTTCTGGTTTCTCAGTCAGCGGGCTCGATTCCAGACCCACTCTCTCTACCTTCCGTGTATGGTGTTCTCGTATCCAGCAACGCATGGCGCGTGGTAGTCAGGAGACAATAATCGCGCGAGCCGAAGACAATTGCCCATGATCGTCTGCGCTTTACATCGCTTGCCTCGAACTTGGGCCAAAGGGGCGGTTGTGGCTACTCTTCCCCTCTTTGTCCATTGTTATGACCCCAACTTGGCCACACAAAAAAGTTGTAAGGGACAAAGCCAAGTCCCTTCGCGTCGCGACAAAGTGAGGCAAACATCGCATCAGGACTTAAATGTCCGACGCGTCTTTCCCCCGGGCCCGCCCTCCACCGGCGACCTCAACAATCTTCTACTCCACTCCCTATACAGAGGTTCCAGAAGAAAGAATCATGGGACCAACGCCGAGAAATGTCGAAGTCAGCGTCGTACCTCCAGCGCCGACGTTTGGAAGCCGAAGGGGAAAGCGACGCAGAGATTTAAGTTTGCTCCCCGAAGTCCCCATGGACGTGCTACTAGAAGTAGGCTCAGAATTCCTCCCTTTCTAGTGCAGGTATAGATGACTTTGGTTAGATTCTGCTCTTCCTTGACCCTAAGGACCTCGTGACGATGTCGCGCTCTAACAAGGATTTCAGGAAGGCGCTGGTGAATGCCACAATGAACCGGATCCTTTGGAAGGTAAAACGGGTGCAGGCTGGGGCACCCCCACCTCCGCCTGAATGGTCAGAAGTGAAATGGGTCGCTTTCCTATTCAGCTCGTCCTGCTATGTGAGTTGTCCTCGAGCTCTATTCAGGTTCACACTGACTGATTTTGTCGCAAAGTCCTGTGCTGCCCCGAACGTCATCACGGACTTCTGTATCTTAAAGCGACTATGCATGGCATGCAAGAAGGCGAAGTAAGTGAAACCCCCCGCAGTCTGAATAATCCTTGCTCAGTTGCCCCACCTAAGCTACCTTTCGGAAGTTGAGGTCGATGTTGAGGAACTATGGGTACTGAATCTCGTGCCGATGACTTGCTGTATGTACTCAAGCGGGACTTTCGCTTTCTTCTTCTCCTGGCTCCCCTTCTTACTGAACCGCCTTTCCCCAGATGGCCCATGGTCTTCAAAATATCCGGCGACCAATAATCAAAGGTTCTGCTGGTACCACGATTACGACAGCGTCATTTACATGCTGAACGGCCTCGGGGAACTAGTGGAGAATGAGGACCCCGTCGGCAGATTGGCATTAAACCTTTACAAGGAGAAGCAACTAAATCTAGTTTTGTGGATTGAAAAGGTGATTTTTAGTTCTCTCGTCAGGCAGTCCCCCAATGCTAATCTACCTCATTGAAGATGGCCCCGGTTTGTTACGCATGGTTTGAGGAGCTACAAAAGCAGCGACAGCTCGATCGAAATTGCATCAACGAACGGCGTGCCCAAGCGTAAGAGCAGAGCTTTATCCATGTCCTTGGTCTTCCGTCTGACTTATGCTAGCATACGACTGCGCTTCTGTGAACTTGGTTATGAAGAAATCGACGTCGACCAGGTTGTCCGTTCCGATACCCCGGAGGTGTGTGGGAAGGCACCGAATATAACAAACCGAGGTGAGCGCTTCGTCGGTGTGGCGTCGACAAGCCTAACTCGCGTGCTGTGCCAGTATGGAAGAGTATCCGTGAAAAACTTGAGCCGCAAGTCATTGAAGCAAAGGTGGTACGCTTGAGTTCTTAGTTACAACCTTGGTACGCCATAACGTATGTGCTTTCCGGGAGCGCACCAAATCGTTCATGACCTCCATAGTTGCGCCCGATTCAAAGTGCAGGGAAGAAACCCCTGTACGGAATACTGAATACCAAGGCTGACGATTATTCTATGCTACGAGGTCTAGCTATTACGCTGGCCTCAGCGTTTCAGTTCGTCCACACAACACGCGCAGGGTAGCCGGGCGCTCCATGCAAGACCGATATAGCTCGCTGAACGCTATATCGCCATCTCCTGGATTTCCGATGCCATGACTATGCAATGCGTCAAACCTTCGCACAACAGCTGTACGATTAGCTCAAAGCGACTCACCTACGCGCGAGATGAGCTCTCACCGCCCTTTCAGAGGCGGCTTCTCCGTCGTTTGGACCAGCGCAGTGATTGCAGTACCACGCTGCGAGATGCCTCCCGCGCTCTTCCCTCAAATGCTCTTCCCGACCACGAGCCATTCGCAGAAGGACAGGGTCATCTAGCACAGTAAATACTAACTGGCCTATCTCATCTTCGTGCTCTTTCCAAGCATGCGAGAGCTGCGGAAACCAAGAAATGGTTAGAGTTATTCAGACACGATTGGAGTACGTCACTCACAGCGGCCCGCCATGTGAATACCTTAACCTGGATTGGTGTCCTTCGAACGTTACCGCCTAGATGCCTCTGTCCCAGCTGTTCCTTCAGCTCGGAATCCATGCACTCACGGCAGAGGAACCGCTTATCGAGGCGATCCATTCTGGCCGCAGTGTAAGTGCGAGGGTCACGGCCACAGGTTAAGACAAGAGATCGAGCGAGTTCGGACAAGTCCTCGTGGAACTGTCCCACCGAATGCATCTCAACCTCGAAGCCAAACCGATCGCCCTCCTCTTCGGGCTCCCAACCATGACACATTGAATGCATCTTCCATCCAATGACAAGACCGTGTCTCCCTTCATTGTGTGATTCTGGGTAGGCGTTCGGCGGAGGCGTAAAAACAGAGGTCGCCAGCTCGAGGCGGTTGGCGTAACTCGAGCTTGGGAGTTGTTCGACTAGTTCCTCCCTTCTCAGGTCGTCGTAGTCTTGCGCTATTCCGGGGAGATGATCAAGCACGAATTCCATGATCTCGGGAGTGACTGGGACTTCTGGCCCCGCCTCAAGGATTGGGGTGAGCAAGGGGTGCTCAGCCAGATACCACTCAGGAGGATATCTGAGTTCCTCCGAAGTCGCTAGGTCGAGAGAAGCTAACCAGTGCCTCCAGAGAGCGCGAAGAAGCACCATTCTCGTCTCAACGAGGTCGAGCTTCAGACTGTACCGCCGTGTATCCCCTGCAAGGATGATTTGAGGCTCGACCTTGCCTTGAATGTTTTTAAGAACTGGAAACACAATTAAAGCCCTTGTTTAGGCATAGTATGACATCGGACGGACCTCTGGGTGTAACCCTGTCCGACGTGCCACGGATGTCCGCATTGCCAGATGCACCACTGCATCCACGTCCGCCATCTCATAGCCAAGATCGTAGAAATGCCTTCGAACGCTGTTCAAAGATGAGGACGACTCTGCAGGCAAGAAGGATGCAATCCACCCACGTTTCAACCCGTATTTCGTTGATATAGCTCCTGTCTTGCGACCTCTTCTCTTTGAGGGCCTCTGCCCATTGAGTGCATGCGTGGTCGTTCTGAAGGCACTTTAGCTAAAAGGAATAGGGAGTAACTCATTGCCAATGCACCCACCAAGTCCAACCACTGGACGTACTCCAGACGTTCGTTCCACCAGGCGACGAATTCTTCCATAGCGCCAGGGGTACCGTCTTCGTACATCTCCTCGTACATATACCATCTGGATGCAACTTCGTCTACTTCGTCTTTCCAGCGGTAAACTAAGTCAGTGTCGTCCTTCGTAGATGGGCCGTCTTCACACAGGAGGTGATCACTCATTTGAACGACATGGCGAATCGGAGAGCAAAACGCACCTGTTGTATATGGCACGCCGTCGAGGATCGTCTTGTCCAGATCAGAGTTGAGATCTTCATCCGCTATATAACTAGACTGCCTGTTAGCACTGCCTCGAAGTCGGTAAAATTGCGATCCTACTTTTCTCTGTTGCAAGCGACGCAAGCCCGCTTCAGGATAAAGAAGTTTGTGAGAACATTGGGGGTCCCGCATACCTGAATGCACCGCGTTGAGTGCGGTGACCATGGAGACAAATTGGGGGGCACTGACACAGCAAAATGAATTGAACAAGAAAGACACCCACTTCGCTTCTGACCATCCTGGAGGTGGGTCAGGGGCGTCGAACTCTTTCCGTTTAACTCTCCAGACGTCAATGTCCCTCCTATCGTTTACCAAGGCACGACGGAAGAGCTTATTGGCTCGAGCCATGGTCAGGAGATCCTTGGGCTCCAGGAGCAGCATAATCTACATTCGTTTGAATACTCGGCAGATTGAAACTTCGTCATCATGTAAGGGGAACCGACCTCAATGAGCAATTCTACTGGTAGGTTTGGCATCAGGCTGAGGTCTTTACGCCTCCGAAATGCCCCATTCTCGCCACGTAGACTTCCATCTCGTCTTGGCAATGATCCTGTTCAGTCAGAAAGTCGGAAGTGGGATGAAAAGTCTAATTAGCGACAAGACTTGAGCAATTCTTTGATAGAACGTACTTCGTGGCGCGCTCATGAAAGATTCCCCGAGTTTATCACGGTTGGCTTTCCGAGTCCTTGCACAAACCGAAGATCGTGGTCAGACGCGAAAACTGTGATAAGATTAATATGCAGACGCGTCTGTCTGGTTGACGCGTGTTTGCTTTTCCCCCCTGAAGCAAGCAGAATCAAATACCGCGTCAATATCATTGCACAGCCGCCGCCGTCAGACGCGTCTTGCTACTCTTCCACCATGGCGACGCGAGACTGGGAGGCGCAGGGTGAACCTGACGAAGGCGAGCACATATATCATGAACCCACCATCTCTGGGAGAAAAGGAAGGCGACGCAAGGACTTGAGCTTCCTTCCAGAAGTCCCCATGGATGTACTGTTGGAGGTAGAGTTGAGTCTCTGTCCAATCATGCGCCGCTGAACGCAGACTGTTTAGATTCTTGTTCTTCTCGACCCGAAGGACCTTATCACAATGTCTCGAGCTAATAAGGACTTTAGAAAGGCCTTGGTAAATGAGACGATGAACCGGGTAGTCTGGAAAGTAAAGCGAGAGGAATCTGGAGCACCTGCTCCCCCTCCTAGATGGTCTGAAGCTAAATGGGTTACATTCCTGTTCAACTCATTCTGCTATGTAAGTAGTATCGCTTTCGCGGACCAGTAATCGATTAACGGCAATCCCAGTCTTGTGCAACACCGAACGTCGTCACCGATTTCTATATTTTGAAGAGGCTGTGCGTATCGTGCAAGAAACAAAAGTAAGCATCCCCGTCGTTTCAGAAAACCCGATTTCCTCATCGGATTTTATAGCTACCTTGCAGACGAGGATGTCGATCCTGACTATGCGGGGCTCCTCGATTTTGTGCCCAGGACCTGCTGTAAGGCAATCTGGTTTTCCTCCCATCAAGCTGTATCGTCTGAGGCGCTTGTTACAGTTGGCCCATCGTCATCGAAAGAGGTTGCAAACGACGTATACTGCTGGGTTCCTGACTTCGAGAATGTTATCAACAAGTTCGATAGCGCCTGTGATCTGGTTGAGAATGGAGACTCAGAGGCCAGGGTCGCCCTTGAGCTCTTCAAAAAAGATCAGTTCGACCTCATTGAATGGATCAACAAGGTCTCGCGTTTCTCAGGCTTGCTGGTTATAATATCTCACTCTCGATCCCTATAGACAGCCGATGAATGCTACAGCTGGGTCGAAGCGCTGCACGAACAGAAGCAACTCGATAAGGCGTCCATCAACGAACGCCGAGCTCAGATGTGCGTCCTCTTTATGCCCGCACATCCGCATCACCTTATTAACTGTACGCAGCATTCGGGTCCATTTCTACGAGCTTGGGTACGAACAGGTGGACGTAGACCAGGTGGTGCTTTCTACAATTCCTGAGGTCAGTGGAAAAACAGCCAAAATCACGAAACGAGGTGAGCGCTCCCTGAATTCTCCATCTTCTAAATAAAATGCTCATAAAAAACCGGTTCCAGTGTGGAATAATATCCGTGCGAAGCTCGAGCCGGAAGTCATTGAGGCCAGAGAAGCTCGACTGTACGGTATCAAATGCGAGCTCTTCAACGCCAGAACCGCCATCTTCGCGCCGCTATGGTTAGCTTGGAAGGACTCCTTGAACCTGTCGACATCCGAGGACCTTACATACCCCCCTGATTGGTACTTCTCGCGCCTCCCTGCCGTACTGGATATCATGCATTCCGAAGGCGACGTGACTGTAGAAACCTTCGCCCCCATGATCCCTGATTTCCCAAACATGGTGAAGGAATTCCAGGCCCTGAAGAAGGCAGAGCTCCGAGAGATGATACCTGCAACGAATGTCACACCAAATAGTCCAGATGCTCTCGAACTTGCCACCTCTGTGTTTCGGCCTCCGTACCACTGCGAAAGAGCGTATGGTGAATTCGACTCGGAAGGTGTAGTCATTGGCTGGAAGCAGCATTCGGTAATCCATGGCTGGCGGAATGTCTGGGAGTATGGGTGGGAGACCAGAGCTATAGCCTTCGGCAGGTTCGACCCCAACCTTTCTAAAATCGCCGCCTTCCTCGTGGAGCTCTGCGGTTTGGATCCTTTTACCACCACCGCGGAAGACATGGATCGCGTGGACATGCGATTTATGTGCAGGGAGTGCCTCAATGAGGAGCTCAGGGAAGAATATGGATATCGAGTGGACCTGGATGGTGAGATCCCGAGGACGGAGCTGTTCATGAAGGCGTATACATGGCGTGCAGCAGTACGTGATCGTCTAATCCCTGCGTAGTTGTTTCTAATGCTGTCACGGCTCGATAGCTTTCGCACATGACCATTCACTTCGGCCGTGGTGGGGACAGGCCATTCAAGCTGCTGGATGAGCCGAAATACCTGGAGGACGCCAAGGCTGCTGAGGCGCATGCTCGCCCACGGATACTTGCCCGACTACCGGCTTGGTTCTGCAATCACTGCAGGAATATGGCTGGCGGAGATTCAGTGACTAAGTGCGGTATTTTCCGACATGTAGAACTGGAGTGAGTGAAGGTCAAGTCGTTCAGACTCCGTACTGACTGCCCTTCCCGATGTGTAGCCATGGAATTGAGGACCCTCAAGAAAATGTCGACTATGTCTTCAATGAGGTGTATCGAACCAAAGTCGAGGAGCCTCGTTCAATTGACGTGTGTTACGAGCGTACAAGGGTGTTTGCTTGATCGAGAGACTTGGTATATTCCATAATTTGCATTGACCTAACTTGCTAATCTATTACTACCTACATATTCAAATTACAGCTACTTCAGTCCTTGGGCCTAAGACCTTTCGTTTGATTAAGCCTCCCCAGCAAACATCTTGAACAACCCCTGAATCACTCCCTCCACCTCCAGCCCAGAGAAGAACACCGATTGGCTATGACGAGTTCTCTTTGCATTCTCCGTCGCCCTAGCGAACATGCTCTGCTCGTACTCGTCCAGCGCAGCGTCGACGGAGACCCTTTAACGACAATCTTTTCGATCGCTACTGACAGCTCGTAGGCGTCGTGCATGGCAAGGTTGACTCCGACTCCGGTGAGAGGAGTCATAACGTGGGCGGCGTCGCCTGCAAGGGTTACCCTAGAAAGACAAGATTAGTCAGTCATCCTCTCTTGAACATACGGAACAGGGTACTCACCCAGTTAACTTCTTCTCGAGCTTGTGTCCAGGAGGATACTGATAGAGTGGACGTACGGCAAGCTCGCCTTCATCGCACTCAATGAGGAGCCTCTTCACCTCCTCCGTCCAGTTTGGGTAGTATCGCTCGACAAAGTCGGTCAACGCCTCCCTCGTCGGCTTCGACCAATCCACCCCGGAAATCTCCTTCCAATTCTCCGGCGCTTCGAAAAGAGCGTACGTCTTGACGGAACCGTCGCCGTTCTTCTGCGAAGAGACGAGGTCCTTCCCGCTAACAACCATGGACGAACCTTTGCCGACGAACTTGGCGAGCTCCGGGAACCTCTCGTCGATGGAAGAGATGCTCGTGCATACGCCCATGACGCCGGAGTAAGGGGGAGCGACGTCGCTGCGCAAGGGGCGGATCCTGGACCAAGTTCCATCCGCACCAACAACGACATCGAATCCGCCTTCGCTAGTCCCATCAGCGAAGTTGAGCGTGAACTTGCCCGCATCGTCCGCCTCGGCCTTCACCAACTTCTTCCCCCACTTGATCCTCTGACTGTCGACCGCGTCCAATAAGATCTCCCTCAGTTTGGCCCTATCGATTTCCGGCCTTTCCGGTTCCTCACTTCCCTCTTCCGTATGGTGAAGATGAACTTTACCGGTCCAGTCCCTGAGGTACAGCTCCGTGGCGTCGACCCTCATATGCTTCTTGAACTCCTCGAACAAGCCGGCTTTCTCGAGTGCTCGCTGCCCAGAGCCCTTGTGGATGTCGAACATGCCGCCTTGCTTGCGTGCTTGGGGAGAGGCGTCGAGTTCGAAGACAGTGTAGGGGATGGAGAGCTTGGTAAGGATAGCGGCGAGGGTAAGCCCAGCCGGACCCCCGCCTACGATGGCTATGCTGATGGTTTGTGAAGAGAATGTCATCGCTCGGGGAAGAGTAAGAAGGGTAGAGAGACTGGCTGCTCGGCAGCGAGTTGCTGGAGAAGATCAGGGTTCATGGGCCAGCATTTATACGACAGACGGAACCGAGATAACGCCTGGACTTCATGCGTATCCGCAGCTCGTTGTGGTGACTCCGGCGAACTGACTGGACCTCATGGGTTGGTGAGCTCTAGAAATTGCAAAAATAGCCCGATCGCAGTTCTCTGCGCAGCTCCATAGGCGCCCAGCTATTTTTGTCGTGGCTGCGCACAGCGGCGCTATTCGGAAGGGATTTGCCGAGTATCTTTGCCCCTAACCCTAACTCTTTTAGGAGCTTTCAGTCTTAACATTCATGTTGCCGCTGGAAACCTCGACTCCTTTCTTACACTATTGGACTCATTATCCGACGATAACGGTTCCTTCGAAATGCTCGAGAGAGAAGAATGCAAGAGCAAGACGGATTTGAGACGCATCGCCTTGTCATGTTCATAGGGTC
>JANDKE010000414.1:0-25837 GCA_027627275.1 Coprinellus aureogranulatus
CCTGCTTCGGGACGCGTCCAGATAGAGAAAGGCACAGACGATGGAGAGACTAAGCCAAGAGAGAGTTACGATATTTGTTGTTCGGGGATGGCAACGGAGCAGGGGTGTTGTCAATGGAATATCGAGCAGGCAGTGAGACTGTACCCGGAGCTGAAGAAGAAGCATAGAATGGAGGGTGATTACGTTCATCGCATGTATCTGAGGTTGGATGACGACGGTAAACCTGTGGTTAAAGCTGACGGTGAGGGAGGACATGCCTTGAGCGAGGACTCGGAAGTGGAAGAGGATGGAGAGCGCCGGGAGCCCAGTGCAGAGAACGACTCTGAGGAAGACGTTCACATTGACAAGCACACGCCCAAGGAGTCCCCCCCTTGCTTGGAGGATCGTCACCAGGAGAAAAACGCTTATGCTGAAGTAATTGTCGCTGTAGACCCACGCAACCCTGGCCGCGTACTCGCTGTGTCAACGCACGTCCCAGAGCTCGGTGACATAACCTTGATCGGGAAGCCCAGATGTGGTTCATCGCGGACGGATAGGCAGGATGCGAACGGGGAATGGGATATCCACTTGTGCCCTGACGGCGATTTTGCGGGGATGAGGATCCCGTTGAATGGGTATACGGCGAGGAAGTATGGTATTGCTTGGAGTAGAGTAAGTGTAAGTTCTATCCTCCTTGAAGACCACAACACTACTTGCAGCTTTTTTCTCAGCCTGGCGGCTACCACACTATTGAAAGCCTTTCACTCAAGCATCAGCATAAGCGCTATGGGCACTCCCCACGCCGTGGATAATTCTCCCAACGGTCCCTCGATCTCCGACGGCCTGCAGGTTCAGGACCCTTTAGTGCTAGCCGAGAGAGGTGAACACCCGTCCGGAACGGTAACCGAGGGGGGAGACCTCGTAGAAGACGTAGAAGAAAGCCAAGCTGAGGTACCCTTCGACGCCCAAGCTGAAGGGATCAGCGATTCCGCCAGCGATTGTACTACAGAAAGTGTGGACAGCGCTTCTGCCGACGCTGAGGCGGATTCTCCAGAGCATCAAGGTCTGCCCGAAGCAATCCCCCGCCATTATGAATTAGCGCAAGAGTTCATTCAGTGGTGCCGCCAGGCTAAAGGCGTGGATATTTCCGAAATCGACAACAGCTCAATGCACTTCGAGGACCTGAGAAATGGGCATATTTGCCTGGCGTTCGCGGTTTCGAAAGATGGCCGAGACACACTCATGGACTTAGAAGCTGACGATGCTGATTTAGCACTGGGGGGTATGATAATTATAGAGGACCCCAAAGAGTGGAGAATCTGCTGGGGTACGGTGCGTAATGAAGAGCAGAAAAAGGAGCTTGCGGAATGGCGAACACCAGACGGTGAGGAGTGCGCCACTTTACGTCGAACGCATTCTTGGCTCCTCGAAGACACGGAGGAGCTGCAGTTAGACGAAGGTTACGCCTCAGAGGAAGATTGATTGCCCTCTCAGGGACACATTACTGGCATTTCGTTGATCTCAATGAATCGAGATATGCACTCCAATAGGTTCCAACGTTTGATTTATCAGTATTATGTTAGTTCAGCGCGGTGGGATTTGTCTTCAGATGTAGCTTTGAACCTATAGGTAAGTTTAAGTTGATGATGATTTCGAAGCGTGGCCATTCTTCCAACGACTGTCGTACGATACGCTGTCTCGCTCTGACTGAATGTATCACGATAGCATTTGACACAAGCCTCCCGAGTAACATCCCTATTCGCAATAACGACGCTTCGCGATACCATCCCCCAAGGTCAACTTCCTTAGTCTACTTGGTATCCTACTCCGCCGCATCCCGCTCACTCCCACACCCACCGCCCCCAGCAACGAAACCGCTGGACTTCGAGGTGGCACCGCTACGAAGCGTCTAAGGGCTGTGTTTGGTCCGAGGAATGGCGGCGGTGCCGGGGGATTCAATATACATTAACCTTTGCGACTAGTTACGAACCCTTTTGAAGAGAATCAAGCGCAAGGTAATGAGCCTACGGCATCAGTACCCAAAATGAACATAGGGAACCCAAGCTAAGAAGGAACCATCCGAGTCGTCGAGGCGTCCCCTTAGCTGCTGCATGGCGTGATGAAGCGCGTAAGCCGAAAGGGAACCATCGAATACACCGCCGCCTCTCTTATCCTCTCGACTCCAAATGTAATCGTAGAAGTCGTTTGCTGCTTGCGGTGCGTGGGCATCCCCAATCGCCCACATGGTAGCCACTACCCGGCGATACCCCGCCGCGAGCATCCCCGCCGCAAGATGGACCGCCTCGTCGGACAGCTTTGGCTCACCCGTGCTTGTTTGACATGCTGAGAGGAAGGCGAGGTCAGCATTCTTTAGATTCAGTCGGATGATGTCGCCCAACTCGATGGATCCCTTGTGGAAGACGAACCGGCTGCGCAATGGTTCAGCCGCATCCTGGGATGCGTGACACGCGAAGTGAATGCTACTGAAGTCTTCCATGTATTTCAAACACATTTCAGCGGTGACTTCATCTCCTTCTAAGTGCCTCGATCGAACGGCATGATCTACCGATTTTGCATATATCTCCTTCGTCTCCTTTGTGGTCCCAGGGATCGGGGAGGCACCGGGCGCCTCGGGTTGGCTCATGAGGAATAGTCCAGCCGCAGCGTCATCTATGGGACTGTGATCCTTCACTCGATTGGTAAGCCAAGTGACGGTCGGAATGTAAGATGACACCGCATAATCCATGACAGTCTCGGAATCTGGACTATCGTACAAGCCTGCAGCGTGAAGGGGCAGGAAGGAAAGTGGACCGGTCGGGCACCACCATATTCTCGGTGGTATCTCTCTGGACGGACGGTCCAGTCGACTCTGTTATATCTGTGAATGATGGTAACCTGTTGTGATGATAGGCACTTACCGAGAACCCAAGTACACCCAAAATTGGACTCACAACTTCACGCCAGAGGTTATGCAGAACCATTCGTATTCCCGCGGATTCTGATTTTCGCCTATAAGGCCCCCCTTTTCTCTCTGACCCGTCGTCATACAGACCGGGGTCTCCTCGCACACGAATCCCTTGCTGGTTCAATTGAGCAGTCAGAGCTCTTTGATACGCCTTTGCTTTCTCACGTGAGAAGTTGACAAGAGGGATTTGAAGAGGTTTCTCCCCCTCTATCAGGGCAACCGCATAGCACCAGGGAAACATCTCGTCAACATTGATGATGACAATGGGCCTTGACTCCGGCAAGCCTTGGAGAATAGTAGAACACGGCGTTGCCTGGAGGAAGGTCTCAAATTGTGGGATGGTCCTCACCACTCGGAGAAGTTCTTCCCACTCCTTTGCAAGGCCCAAATGTTTTTGCACTTGCTCTTCAATGGTGATCCTCTCCGGGTCCGTGATGGATATGTCAAGTCGTGAGCGCCTGTCAGATTTCAACGATCCAACATCCTCCAGTGAAATAGAGATATCTCTAACCCTCTTCGCAAGTGCACTGTCATGCGCAGAGAGTTCGTCGAGAGGTGTTCGAAGGTTGTTCAGCTGGCTCCAGACGAGACAGCGACCCTGCTCGAGCCACTCTATGGCTTGGTTTGTTTCCTTGTACGAGAAAGCGACAGAGGCAGCCTCTCGACTCAGCCCAGTGACAATCTTGTCCTGGAGTTGGATATAGCGACTCTGGAGGGTCTCTCCAAGCCCTGCCCATGCAGTGAAAAGGTTTATGGCAGCTTGGTAGGCAGGAAGGATGTCAGTTGATCCGGGATAATGCTTGATTAACGTGCGAGCCCACACTCTTGCTGCTCTCAGCCTGGGATATGGTGGGCCATGATTGCTGGTTGCAGCGGACTTGAAGTGGTAGATGCTGGCCTCCAAGTCTTGATTTTCTTCTTTCAATGACCAGCGAAGGTAAAGATATTGACCGAGATTCCGGAGGTATTCCGGCCGCTCCGCGTGTCCTTCGGGAGTGAGGGACAGGGCTGTCTGCACTGCCGATATCGCGTATGAAATGTCAGGAGGATTCTTCCTCAGTTCGAAGCGACGCAAGAAGCAATTCCCCAGGCTGTTCAAATTCCGAGGCGTTACGGTATCCCGCTTGTCCAGGAGGTCAATGCTTCTCGTCTGTAGCGAGATGGCTTCATCGATGTCTGCAACGTCGCGGGTGTGGCCGAACCGACACATCAGAGCTATGCCAAGGCTCATAAGAACGGGTTGCGAGGGTTCACGACCTTCGTCATCCAGCTCCGCCGCTCGACGTAGCATTGAGATAGCTTCATCGTTGTCGGAGAGGTCGCCACTGCGCTGGAAACGAGACGCGAACATGCTTCCAAGGATCCCAAGTGTCCTTGGCAAATCTTTATGACCGTCTGGGATGAGCTGTAGCGCTTTTTTGACCACTGTGATGGCTTCAGAAATGTCGGTGAGATCTGTGCTGCGCTCGAGGCGGGCCGATAATGAATGGCCGAGATGCCTGAGCCTCAGTGGAAGCCTTGAATCACCATCCGGAGTCAGCTTCACGGCTCGTCTGTGCGCAGAGATGGATTGTGACACATCGGAGAGGTCACCCTCACGCTCGAATCGATCGAGAAGCCTGCATCCTAGGCCATAGAGATACAAGGGAGGTCTGAGTCATCCTCAGTTGCCAGCTGTACCGCGGTTCGGCATGCCAAGAGGGATTCCTGAAGGTCCTGCATTTCGCCGGTGATGGCAAAGCGTTGGTCGAGTGAGGTGCTGAGATTGAACCACCTCTCCGGTAAGTGTTCATGTCCTTGGAGAGTGAGCTGCACCGCTCGCCGATTTGTTGAGATGGCTTTGTTCAAATCGGATGGGTCCTTGGTACTATCGAATAGATATGTGAAGGATCCTCCGAGATCGATGAGATATTCGGCTAATTTCGGACTATCCTCTGGCGTTAGTTGAATTTGCCTTTGTTGCATTGCGATGGAATCCATGAGATCCTGGGTGTTTCCGCACCGTTGGAAGCGAATGGCCAGTGCGATTCCGAGGTCTCCGATCATATGAGGGAGTACTGGATGGTGTGCGGGTATCCGTTCCACCAAGGTCTGCAATATTGAGATCGCTTTCGTGATGTCAGCGACATCACCCGTCCTCTTAAACCGCTCTAGCAAGTCTACAGCACAGCTATCGCGCTCACTGAGTCGTAGTTTGTCACATAGGGGATCGGAACACATACTACTGCTGCAATCCCATGTTGACGAGTTTGGGTTCCGAGTGGGCGTTAGGGAACAAGCTATCTCGTGAGATGGTGGTAGGAGGCGAGGAGCAAAATAAGCGCCATCGACGCGTCATCCGTCACGAGCCGCCACGCAATCCGGTCGGAGTTCTACTCGATTTCTCCTCTCTAGCAGTAACCACCACCATGAGCCAATAATACCATCTGTTGTTCACGAAAAGTACCTGGGGGATTTTGTGCACGCTAGAAGGAACGCCGTATCATGTATGGTTTGCAGTCCACTCGGTTTCGAAACTATAAGGGACGGACCAGTCTTTAAAATGATTACGCGAAGGATCGATAGTTGTTGGGGTTCGTCGGTCAAGTACCTACACGAACTCTGTACCCCCCGTTATTGAATCAGACCTCCGATGCGGCTGCGCGTTCCTGCACCTGACTGACCCTCCCTCCACATCACAACTCACCCCACCCTCTCTTCATCCTCGTCCCAAAACCTCAAATACACCCTCCCCCGTCCAAGCACAACCTCCACCCGATCCCCGTTCCACTCTTCCTGTCCCTCCGGTGTATACACCCTTTCACCTCCCACTCCTCCTTCCCTTCCGTCTTTTCTCCCAGATTTCAATTCGCCCTCCTCGGATGAATTAGACGCGAAAGTCGAATCAGAGGTAGGTGAAGCCGATGTGGAAGTGGACGGGATCCGCGTCGTGCCCTGAACAGGCCTCGAGGTTTTGTGCTTTCGTTTAGGCAAGATACCTTGGGCGGCACCTTTCCGAACTTCCCCACCCGCAAGCCACACACCCGACAAGACTCTTTCTCTCTCCATCTCCCTCTCCTTCTCACCCTCCCTCTCCTCCTCTTCCCCGTCCTCCTGTTCTTGTTTCCCCTCCTCCCCGTTATTCCTCTCACACCCATCGTCGCTCGACCACAACCCGCCAACGAACCACACCTGCCTACCCCCAGTCCCTTCTCCCCCTCCTCCTTCCCCATAACCATAACCACAATTGTAACTCTCCTCCAAAAGCACANCCANCATCCCCCTACTCCTCTCACTCATCTCCACATGCGCTGAGACCCTCCCTCGAAGCGACAGACAACACCGTAATCACCAGGGGACCGCGGAACGTCGTTGGGAGGGCTAGGTGTATCGAGGAGGGCGCGGTCGTGCGTTGGGTGGAGAGAGTGGGAGGAGAGGAAGGGGAGGATGCGTGTAGGGAGGGAGTGGATGGGATGGCTGAGGGTCTGGTACCACCGCGAGGACTCGGGGCCTGAGGAACGCTAGGGAACGCCACCCCCACCTTCCCCACCTCCTCACCTTCCTCCACCCCGGCCTCCCCAAAATTCCCCGCCACACCCGCAGTAGCAGGCAGCAAAGACGACGGTAAATGGTACGGCCTCGCTGTTGCGCCTGTCACCGTCACAGTGGAGGTCGTAGACGTCTTACTCAACCTCTTCCGCCCACCCGTCGAGCTCCGTTCAAGGCTCCGTTCAAGCCGGGTAGAGGGTGACTCGGTTCCTCGAGTGGTGCGTTCATGACGATAAGAGGGCGAAGAAAGAGGGGAGTCGGGTGAGGTCGATGTACGCTGAAGCGGAGGAAGACGGTAGTCTGTCGCCGTCGAAGTCTTCGCCGAACGCTGCGAAGACTCCTTATCTTTCTTATACCGAGAAGACTCCTTATTTTTCCTATCTTTACCAGTCCTATGCTCCTCGTCGCCTAAGCCTGTCCTGGCCTTCCGTTCACCCAATCTAGGCGACGTCGGGGCGAGATAGGACTCTCAACCAACACATACTCCCTCCCTTCCTCCTCCACCGCCGCCCCTCCTCCACCTCCACCCGGGCCCGGAGATCTCCGTGGAGGTGAGGGGGTGGAGGGAGGTAAGGCGACGGTGCTTGCGGTTATATGGAGAGAAGCGCGGGGGTGGGGTGCGTCCTGTCGGTGGTCGGTCAGTACATGTGTGTGATTCAGTTAGTTCTTACGCGTTGAAGGGGAAAGGTAAAGGAAGAGGGGGATGGGGATGGGGAAAGGAGGAGGAGGGATGAAGGGGACGTACGATCCTCGCGATAATCGCATCTTCCACAAAACATCCTTTCTCTTCCTCTCTCAACGGCTCCTTGACCGCTTCTTTTCTTTTTCTTTCCACCGTTCTTCTTCTCTATACCCCCCAACGGTGCCGATGTGCGTTCTTGAGGTCGTCAGGGTTGCGGACGCGAGGTCTTGAGTGGGGTATGTGCGTGTGTGGTAGTGGGAGAGAGAGAGGTGGAAGGCGGTGGCGACCAGCTCCCACAGGCATGGGCCAATGGGAACCGGCGATTACATCATCGGATGGGCGCTTGCCATGGTTCCGCCTTTAGCTTCGGCCCAAGTTCAAGCTCCGGGCTCGCGTACTAACGACGGAGACTGCGTAGTACCAGATAACGGGGGATGAATGGCGACTGTCTGAGAGCGGTGGTGACGATGGGCAACCCTGTTGGCATTACTGAGCTCACGCATGCAGGGAGTGCGTATGTAGTCTAGCCACAACACAAATTTGAAGCTTGAAGTTGAGCCGAAGACAATTCATAACAGAGAGTAGGATTGGATGCGATGATGGAGTATGTCGAGGAACATAGGCGCATAATGCATACGTAAGGAAGGTGTCGAGGGCTCGCGACGTCGATGCTAGAGGCTGGATAGAGGTGAAAATTGTTGAGATAGAGATGAACGAATAGAAAAGAATAGAAAAGGGAAAGATAACGATGAGGGAGGAAAACGGTACTGTACAGCGAGAAGAGAATAAAACATGAAATAAGTCGAGAGCAGGGGGAGGGATACACAAGTTTTGGTTTCTTCTGAGGCCTGGAAGTGCGCGGGCCATTCGCGATGATGATAGTCGGGTCGGAGTTGTCGTTGACGAGGAGTAGCTTGAGTGCGTGGATGCATGAGAGCGATGATGAAGAGAGAGGAAGTCGGCGGCGGTGCGGAAAGCATAGACAAAACCGTTGAATGGAAGTCTTTTGCATGGACAGCGAACGATAAGAGATGCTCGATGAGAAGAGCGAAGTCGATGAAGTCGGACAGCGGTCGTGATGTTGGAGGAAAAGATGAGGCGATGCTGGATGTCGAAGAGAGGCGAGGCGAACGAAGAACGGAAAAGGGAAAAGGAAAAAAAATCAAGAGGGAAGAAAAGATGAAGGCAATGCTATGCAACGAGAAAGAAAAAGGAAGATGATGCTATGAACGAATGCGAGATAGGGACGAGACACCATGCAAACGAAAGAAAGAGACGATGTAATGCTACGAAACAGAAGAAAGGGAACAGAGCGTAGAAGACGACGTGTAGTGCTACGAAAAGGAAAAGGAGGATCAAGGATCATACGACTCTCGTTGTGCGTCGTGTATCATGAAGAAGAGAGGAAAGAAAAAGGGATGAAGAGGGATGCAATGACAGCGAAATGGGTATGGGTATGTCTGTATGTACGAGGAAAGCAAGTCTCAAAAAAGAAGCGAAATCAAACTTCGAAATCAAAGAAAGAAAGAAACACATCTCAAACGCAATCCAATACACCCTCATCCCCGAATCATGCTCAAACTGTCCATAATCAAAATGCAAATGCTCATGGAACCCCATGCCCCTCCCTCTCCGTCGGCAACGCCATCGGGAGATGCAAATACGTCGAAAACAGCTCCTCCTCCTGGGAGAGCATCGGGGGTGCGAATAACCCATCGGGGAATCCCCTTGGTTTGACCCTCCTCCTCCTCCCGATCCGCCTCCCGATCCTGAACTCGACGAAGAGGAGTGTGGGCTCCCACTCAGCGACTCCTTGGGGGGAGCCTGGCAATGCGACGGCGACGAAGGCGAGTTAGACTGGGCCTGAGACGGATGATGCTGCTGGGCGGAGGAGGGGTGTTGCTGGTACATCTGCGAAGCGTCTTCGCCCTGAGGAAGCATAGGTGGGTGCCAGAACGTAATCCCACACCCCATACTCGAGCGCTGGGAATGCGAGGACACCGACGACGACGTGTAATGTGTGAACGGCCCAAACGACACAGCAGGCGACGGAGGCTCAGACGCCGAGTTCGAGTCCGTATCCGCGTTGGCGGTGTTGTCAGAGAGGTTGGTAGCGAACGCAAGGGAGGAGTACTCCTGTGTAGCGGTCGTATACATCTGCATGAGGTGGACCAGATGGTAAGGTCCGGGGAAATGGTAGTTGAACACACTGGTAGAGATATTCTCGTGCGACACCGCCCCAACGCGTGCACAAGCTCGCTACTCGTCGTCTGCCCATGTATATGGGAGTTTGAATCAGTGGGGTCGAAGTCGCCGTATGCTGCAGGTGCAGTAGAGAGGTGTCCGCGAGCGAGGGTGGGTTGTTGCAGGGCGTCGGGGATGGGGGAAGTGCGTCGGGATACACCGGAGGATGCGGATGGATGCTGCACGACGAGCGTTGTGACGAGACCGCTTGCGGATAACGTCCGACTTCATGGGGATTGGGCGGGCAGTCCCATGGAGCTTGTATTACAGCCCACACCTAAAATGTGATTCCATGTGACGTCAGCTCAGTCGTCCCAATCCGTAAAAGACAATAGATAAGATAAAGTGGTGAAGTCTCAGTAGGGATATAGAGGGGACGAAAAGATAGGAAAAAGGAAGAAGGGAGAAAGGGCGACTTACGCATTACACAGTCTTCCCCTCATCATCCTTCCTCCAAAGAGGCGTCGCCATCGTATGGCAGTTGTAACACTGAGCCATGACTCGACACCGCCGGGTTGAGGCTCGTAGCCGTAGCCCCTGGGCCACTCGACCTTGTAGTCGGAGTAGCGGCTTGGGTGCGGATGGTGAGCGACGGTCAGCCTCTTTCATGACCACCAGACGACGATGACGAGGAAGAGGTGGTGGTGGTAGAGGAGAGGTGGTGAGAGCTGAAGAGCTCGTTGACCTTTGCAGGGGAGACGGTCTCGGGAAGGACTTCTTTGACGGCGAGGGAGACGGGGGAGGTGATGGAGCTGACACTCTTGCTGTGTGATCGCGTATGCTTCTTCGTCTGGCGAGGAGCGGTGGGGATGTACGAGTCGTGGCTGCGGTCGTCGTCGAGTCGCGTCGAGGAGGAGGCATAGTGCTAGCAGCCATAAAGTTGTCGATCCCGTTCGCAGCAGTGGAGTCGGCGCTCTCGACATCGCTAAGGATCTGGTTGAGGCGAAGCTCGAAAGTCGGACGTGCGATGCTTAAAGAGTCGTTGGCGGAGGCGTCGGTAGGGTTGAGGCCTTCGCCGTAGTTATGAGGGTGGGCGTGACGTTGAGGAGAGCCGAGGGACCGAAGTCGTCTGAGAAAAGGCTCGGGAACTTGAGCGGGGAAGAGCGTCGGCTACGGGGACCTCCTGGGCCGCTGCTGCTGCTGCTGCTGAACGGGTGGTTGAGCTGGAGTGACAGACAGCTTTTGATCTGTGCGTGTCGAGCGTGCGTATCTCGAGCGCTGTTAGGAGACGAGGTTGGAGCGTGATGTAAACGGTAACTGACAAAGTCAGGCCTTACTTTGTCGGTGGAAGAGGTTCTGGGAAAGCGGAGAGTACATGCGAGCGATGAGTGACGCTGACTGGGGCGGTCCTCCGGGTCGAGAGCTTGAATGGCCTGTTGTTGACGCAAATGCCGATGAGTGAACGAGCAGAATGACAGAGATCGAGACTTGGGGGCCAGAGTTGAGGGTATAGAATGTAAGGAATATATAACGCTGGCTTTTCCAAATAACGAACCAGAGATGGGCGTTAGGGAAAAGAGTCAAGAGAGAAAGAGGACGGAATCTGTTGACCTGGGACGTCGAGCCCACATCGCGTAGAAAGGCCTCGGATAGCGGCGCGTCCCAACCCTCAAAACCTGTCGAACAGTGGATCCAGAATGTCGGGCAAGTGGGGGCCTTCTGTCACCTTCGGCGGCCTCAAGTGGAGAGAGTACACAGGTGGCGGACTCGCGCCATCCACACGTTCCCAGACCTAAACCGAGAATAAACGTGGCCAGACAGTGGAGATTAAAAAACTCTGAATTGCGGAAGGATACCCTGATTCATTATGGCTTGCCCCTCACCACTACGCGGCGCTTGTAGGCCGTATACGTCTTCATGTGAAAATAAGCGCCGAAGCGCGAAATGACACGTCCCGCGTTGCGTCTATGGGTAGACTGACTGTTGTAACTGATTCTCTCCTCCGTTTGGTCATGGACAAATGTTTAACGGTACAGATGCGTTGTAATGGCCTTCTGTTCGCTTTGTTCGTTCTCGACACGGCGGAATATATGTTTTTCCGGGTCTACCTAGGTCCGAAAACGCCCTTCTCACGATTGGCTTTCTAACGCTCAAAAAAACATCCAAAGAGACGTCGAATTCGACTCAAACGTTGCCCTATATAAAGCCTCATTTTCGTTTTTTGGGCCATTTGCCTCTTGAACCTGAACCACCACCATCTCCAAGCCGCCTTTGAGCGTTTCAAAGGTTCGTGTTATTGTGCTTCCGGATATACAGACTCTGACCGGGTTCAAGCAATGTTTGTATTCGATTACGTGGATATCAACCTCGACCACAACGACCGCGAACTCGCGAGACGGTGGATGCGCAGGGGGGGTGAAGGCGTACAAGAGCCGCACCGGGAATAGCCCTTGTTACATATGGGTTTTGATGTAAGTTGTTTCTCTTCCTTCGATCATATGAGTGCAGAGCTGACTGGGGGGAAGGTCGGGCAAGCACAACCCCACCAAGCCCTACTTCACCGTTCGCGGCTTCGATAAATACGGATGGGCGCATTATACGCTGCACGTCTACCAGACCCACACGCAGTTCTATGAGAACGGGGGGAAGACATTTGGGTCGGGGTTCGCGAACGCGAGGAAGATGGATCTCGGCAGGCGGGTGAAATCCGTTTGAGGTGAGCTTCGCGCGTTTCTACCGTACCAGTGGACTGACCGACATTGGTAGCTTGGGGGTTTTCAATGTGTATCATTATATGCTTGCTTTTTTGTAGTTGTATTCCATTTAATGCTTTCTGTGCGGTTCCTTTTGTTGCATGATCCCTTAGCGATACGACGCCGTACTAACACTTTGTACCATACTCTCTGCATATTCATCTACGATGTCTTCAACTCAGATAGCAGCATGATGTATTTACGTTTTAGTCTACTTGAATAAACTGGTTTGGAACGCTATACGTTATGAGTGTGTCCTTCCATCCTCACTGAACGTAGCGGAACAGGGTGAAAGCGGTCTCAACGGTGCGACTACGATAGTTGTGCAGGTGAGAGCAGGCTTAGCGAGCCAGCCACGAGTAAGTGTTTCAGTTTATCAGCGGTGCGCTGCCTTCCTCATTGAAGATAATTGCAGATTCGGACTGCCGTGGCGACTGGCCGGCGCTTGCCATCCTGCTCTACCCTGGCGACGAATACAACACGTGCTGTTTGTTGTCGCTGCGGACACTGCACAAGGAGGCAGGCTGAGCGACTGCATGAACGAAGTTCTCAACTAGCTGAATAACCCTAGAGAGACAAAAGGGAGGAGTAGGACTATGCCTAAAAATCTATCCTCCTTCCGAGGCTACTGGATGAAGCCGGTGCAGGATGCGGTCTCTTTTGGNCTATTGACCCTGAAGAAATCCTTGGGTGGAGCACGTCAGCATTCCCTGATATTCCTTACTGTCGGTATTCATGCGTTGTACGCACCTGGACGGTGTACTCTCGGGAGGGAAACGGTATCAAGGAAGGGGTAGGTCACTCCGACATGGCGACTATGTGTCAAGGCTTTGAAGGTGAGGCTGTGGCTGATGGTCATAAAGGATGGGGGTAAAAGGAGTGCTGGCAATGCTCGAGGGCAGCCTTGAGTTACTTACACCATTCGAATCAGGGCCACAGTGGCTGTAGCCTGCAAACGAGGACAGAGTAGAGTGAGGGACGATGATGAAGGGGGCCTTCGTTTGGGGTACCCGGCACGCTCTCAGACAAAGGCCCGTTATATCAGACGACACTAGGAAATAGGGTACTGGATGTTTAAGATAACATCCCACGCCAAGCAAGGGCACTGCACTCGACTAAGACCATAGGCATGCAGTCGATTGGGGGCACGTTTTTCCAACACATATACAGACTCAGTCGAGTCCTAGTACGTTAAAGTCAGAAAATTGCAGCGATGCCTTGGACACCTTCAATGCCACGTGCTGCATAACACTTTCAGCTACAGAGAGCGCCTATTAGAGCAGTACACCCACCTTGTCCTTATCCCAGATGTAAGCGGACGTCTGCTCAACTCTAGTCAACCAACCAACGACCAATCTGCCTGCTTTGTTACGCCCACTGACTTCATCATAGAGGAGAAAGTGGAAAACGGATGTATGCCGGCTTGGTGGATAGTCGATAACCCTTGCCCCCTTTGTAGAGTTCCACCGACACCCGACCCGGCACCTTTGGATGACGCTCGTTGTAAGGCGCGTGAAATGCGGTATACCCTGCTTGTGGACCCTGGACAATTTTGCAAGTCTTACCAATGGGCAACGATTCTTCACTGAACCTCGAGTAGTCGGCGATAAGAGCCTCTTGGAGAGTTGGCAAGTCGGAGAGGGCCCATTCCAGAGCGTTCCGGATGGGGGGAGGGGGGAGCTTGCGTGGTACCAGTGATGGCCTTTACGTTGAGGGACATGAGTTCAAGACCTGAATGAAAGAGGCGCGATTGACCCCCGTCAGGCATGTAATGAATCTCATCCCCGCATTCGACGACGTCGCTGGAGGCTAGTCCCAAGCGGGTGGCGGCGTATTCCGCGTCAATGAGAACTGGCTTCCTTTGGTCTACACGCAGGGCGTAAACCTTGACAGAATGATCGAACCCGACCCCCTTTGACACGACGGCCCAAGTCGCGAGGGGGAGATGAGTGGACAAGTCGGGTAGATACGCCTTGATGAGTGACCCGGGGGTCAAAGGGCCGTATGAGAGGGTATCGTGTTGGATGTTGAAGCCTGGGGGGCAAAGAAAGCACTGCCCCTCCACATCCCTTCCAAAGAGAGCGATGACATCCGACGGGTCAAGGGCCTCGACGTAGATGTAGGGGAAGTGGGAGGCGGAGAATGTGATAGAACGGATTCCAGGATGAAGACTCTGCGATAGAGACGCTTCTTTTGCCTTGGTCGAAGCCGTATCACGCCCTTCAGCCTTCACTCCAGGATCAGAAGCGAACATGGGCGAGTTACGGGCAGACTCACGGAGGGGATCCTAAAGAGGGAGCATTGCGCCGGGGTCAAGGACTTGGATATGAGGTGTATGTCCGTCTGGCGGTCATATACTACACAAATCCATAAGGGCGGGTCGACAGATATGTGAAAAGACGAGCTCACATCGACGTGAGGGTGGAAGTTGAACATCAAGGCTCGGGGAGTGGTTATACTCTTTCTGTGTGGAAATGATGTCAAGAAACGTCGTCTAGGGTCCACTCCGGCATACCTTGAAAACGTTGGAGCCCAGTGTCCTGTCATAATGGCGAACCATGGTGCAGGTTGAGGAGAAGTCGCGGAGTGCGAGGACGCACGTTTTTAGGAGATCGCGTGACATCCGATCGTTGACTGCGCTCGAAAACGGAAAGTTGCGGATTCAGGGACTGCTCTAAGCCGCTGCGGATGGTTCCTCGATGCCTGAACCTAATGAACCCTATCGCACAGCACCGGTGATGGAGCAAATTGCCTATCCGCCAGATTGAGACCCTGTATCAGCGACTCGGGTAGCCGAGATTTTAGTTGCGGGACACTAGATCATTGGGATCGCTCCTCATTCGACTTCCTTCAACTGCCTCAAATGTTTTTAGTCGCTGTTATGACACTAGTAACATCCTACAACAAAGTCCTTGCAGACCCTCGCTTCAATCACGGAGTAACCCCGCCCAACGTCTTGGCCGCCTTAACCTGCAATTACTGTGAGTCGCCTTTCGAAAACTTGTCGTTTGCTCCTGTTGCCCTAGAACCTGAAGCTCGGTTCGAATTGGAGCATCGGGTCGTCCGCGAGATCGCTCGGATCGAGAGGTTCTTCGTAGTCGATGTCGTCGTCGTCGGTTTCATAGTATTCCTCCAATCCATCCCTTTCTGGGGCAGTGGGCGGGGAAGTGAAGAAGTCCTCTTGCGAGCCTTCGTCGCCAGAAGCGGGGGTAGATGCGATGATCACCGGGTTTTCGGGGAGATGATGGGGGTTGGGAGAACGAGGGCCTTCGGGGACACGAAGAGGAGGATCTATGCGAACGACACTAAGACAAAGACGTTATATCAAGATATGGGCATTTACCAAAGAGACTAACGTTCAAGCCTAACAGGCGAAACGCCTGCCTAGCACGAGCGTCCCTATTAGGATCTTGGTACTGGACTGGGTTGGAAGCTTAACTCGCTTCAGCGTATTGACAAAGGACTCGGGTAGAAACTCACAATAGGCCCCCCTCAACTCGCGACTGTACCGCATTAGCTCAGTCTGCAAGAAAGCGATCAGCCCGAGAATTCGAGCCTGGCGCCATCGTTGAGGGTTAATAGCGATGCCGCGTTCGTATGCGGAGCCGTTCATGATAGGACTGGGATGGGTTGACCAGAGTGGTCAGAGGACGGGTTGGGCTTATATGGGAGTCCGAGGCACCATCGCGCAAGCGGGAAAGAAGCGCGGAGTTTAGGCTTTTTTGGAGTTTCTTCCTGGCTTATGCGGACAAGCCCGATTTGGCCACCTTCGGATAGAGAAACTGTGAGACCGCGCTGACCGTACTCTCGGAAGGAACTAGCCATTAGTGTGAGCGTCCAAGGTCATCAGGTCAAGAGGCAAGAGATCGTCGGTTCGGGGGAGCGGAACGCCGAAGACGCCGAGAGAGCCAGAGAAAAACCCTTTTTGAGAACAGACGCGAGAGACACCCTCGACGATGGGTGCGGATTTACGGATGAATGATACGACACTAAGAAGACAACGGGCCAACTTCCAGACGTCCTTTGAACTTGGAACGTATCTCCTTGGGGCTGGTCGTTCGCTATGGCTGAAAAATTCTGATAGGAGGCAATGATGACGGGAGCGTGCCGATGGTTCCCGCGACAACAGATAAAGAGGGAGAGAAGCGATGGGATTCGCGGAAGAGGACGAGGACGTATATGTGAACCGAGGCCTTCGGCTGAACCCAGCGCCCTGGAGAAGGAAGAACAGTTGCTTAGGATGTCTAAGAGGTGATTCAACATAGAGCACTGGCTGAACGTTGTTGTTAAGGGGTGTTGGGCGTAAGAATGGGAATGACGAGAGTTTTAAGATGGCAAAAAAGCGGATGGGGGCTTGAATTGAGTAGAAAGCGGATCCTCGCGCTGATTCTATCGCAAGTTAGAGGTCAAGGTTGAAGGATGGTGGTTGAGGAAGAAGGGTTTTACTTGAAGCCATCGGCTCCATCAGAACTCTACATTAACCAGTCACGGTTCTTTCCTTTCCTTGTGATTCTAACGGAAACTTCAACATGGGCTTGAGATAGATCATTTCCATGAGGCTTGGCTGACCCCGTTTTCCATGAGGCATGGTGTTGTATTTGTCGTTTACATTTCCAACGGCGTCATGAACATCCACACGCCCCCATATACGATAGCATCGATGGGTATCTTATCGAAGTACATTGAGGCGGCAAAATCACAACGCGAATGAGTTCCGACGTGGCACAGTAACGATGGAATTTGAGGCCTCTGCGTGAACAAACGAACGGCCTCCGAGGGCAGAACACTTAAGACTCTAAAGATTGAGCTATCAGTCACACCAAATCTTTTGGGCGTTCTGAGAGGCTCTGGTGAGTAGAGGCATTAGCATGTGCCTGAATTAGTCAAGTACCTAACACTTACCCTAACCGCCACATGCTGCTGATAGCTTTGAAGCTTGCATCTCTGTTCATCCTCATGATTGCGAGGAGGAAAATGCTGGTGTCTTCTTTGAATGGGAATATGCCTTCGACTGCGAAATAGAGAGATGGTCTGCCTTTGGCTGCGCGTAAGAAAATTGGAGAGTCCTTGCGAAGGATACAGGGCGCACCGTTTGTGGGGGCCAATTTGGCATCATTGACCATGGTAAGCATTCTGGGTCTCCAAAACGACTCCAATCCTACCCAGCATTTCTGGATATATTGTTGTAAAGGATACCGACACTTATAGCTCAAGCCCTCATAAGACGCAAAGTCAAATACTCCAATGTTTGGGGTGTTGTACATATGCGCCAGGCATGGACCGAGGAGATCTTCAGCGACATGTTCTAACCAGAGAAGGTATTGCTGCCGTTCTGAGAGTGATATCCAAATGTCTGCCTGCTTGGCCTCTTGTGGGTTGAGGCAACATAGTTAGGCAAGGCATAGGCGGTATACGAAGCTCGGGACACACACCGGTATATATGCGCCTGATCGCAGCACACTCCTGGCGATGTAAGGCGGCCCAGTCCTCGCGTTGACACTGCTTGGAGCAGTATGTAACTGAGTGGCAGCGACCACACATTCGGAAACTGTCCTGATTATGATCTACGTGCTGTGAAAAGTAAGAGTGGACCGTTGCACGAGTGCACTGAGAAACCCACGTTGATGTTCGAACAAAGCATGGCTTTTTTCCCACCAGCAATTTGGCGAGCAACCTTGTCACCCATGTTCAGAAAATTTTGAAGGGCGGTTGTGAGTTCAACCAATTCTTGCATGCCGAGATTACGAGGATATTCGATATGGTAGTCTTCTGTGACCGCTCGCGGTAGCGTCAACAGAGAGATACACTTTGCCACACACGGCCGGAGAACTTGCAGCAGCTCCGGCGGAGTGTGCGAGTGATGAAAAAGGAGGATGGCGGTGTAGATAAAGCCTCCCTTTACGATCGACGGGAATATCTTGACTGGGTTGAGACAAGAACTGGAAACCATCACATCGATGATCCAGGCAACATTAGCGACCGCTTCAGTCCAGAACTCTTGCATTTCCACCGCACACGCAAATGGCGGGGACTGCTTTTGAAATTCGTGAACGAGGTAATAAATATTTGAGAACGCGTTGGAGAGCGCGTAGGCGAATTGCTTTTTGAGAAGGAGTTTGCGGATGGCGGGGATGCCCGCGAGTTTCGTAGAGCATGATACCAACAAGGTAAACGATTTGCTGAGTGGAAGGAGCATTTGACCACCGGTCTCAAGTATTTCGCGGGCGACGATGTTCTCGATGTCGACCGCCCTTTGAATGAGGGCTTCCACGAGGGCGTATTTGTTCTTCTGGAGGGTGTTGACAAGAGATCCGAACGAACGCGGATCCGCCATGTAATTCGCCAACGTAGTAATGACCCTGCATCCAATAGTCCTTGATATGTGTATGAGCCGAGCGCCCTGTTCCGGGTCATGATGAGTGAAAAGCCGTAGGACGAAGTTGCCGGTGGCCGGTATTTCGAATAAGTCCTGTAAGAGTAGCCTGTTCTCTTCTTCAAGTGATGTAGAGACTAATGCACCACTCAGACAGAGCATCAGGTCAGTGCCCGCACTCAACATGTCGCCGCTGTTCGACGACGAGGAAGAAAGATCGACAAGCACATTGAGCCACCGGAGGATTTGGGACCAACCCTCAAGGATGTCTTGGAAATAGCACTTTAACAGCGCGGTGGTACGAGGCGTTCTTTCGATGAGCATGGCTGCCAGGATTAGGAGTATGTCCAGAACCGACCCCATCGCATACTTGACGTGACGGATGTGCGCAGGGTTACTGAGGGCCTGCTGAACGGAGGACGGGATTTCACAGCGCAGGAATTCGTTCAGAATGGTCGAAACCAGCTCCAGATCTTGGTTTGCATCGATGAAGGCTTTCAATTCCCTGAAAGAATCGATCGACCGGTGCTCGTTGGCGACGTCGATTAACTGATGGACGGGATGTGAGCTGGGCGTGGGGGAGATATGGATTGGAGTCTGTTTACTTTTCTAAGGATGAGAATTTGCTTGTGTCGCGAATGGTGAGGGGGCGGCAGGTCGGATCGGAGAGGTGAAAAGGCTACAGGACGAGTGCTGCCGGAGAGGCGGATGTTTGAAGCCATGAGGGAGTCAGGCTGTTAAGCGATATTGTCAGTTCTACGGGCTCTATATGATAAACGGACAGACCGTTGTTCCTGGTTTCGAGCTCCCGGAATGCAGTGGAATCGGCGGAATTGCTGATGAAGGTGAAAAAAAAGCTCATTGAAAGTCCGAAGATCAATTTCCCAGGGTGCGCACAGACTGAGCTTGCATGGTCCCCCTATACAGAGACATTGCTTTGAGAGACCTTGCCGTAGGTAGAGTGTCAAGCCGCAGAGAGCAATTTCTCCGACAATGATGGAGATCCAGAAACCGATGGGATGTGAGCAAGCGACCGCAGCCCGGGATTCGTACAGAGTAGTTCATCACGGCGTCGACGTTCATGACACGAGCTTTCTACGGGCATGTGTAGGAAAGAGTCTGACGGCGTTGGCTGAAAATACACATCTTTCCGGTGGAGAAGCCATTGCGGGGTTCATGTTAGCAGTTGAGACCATCACTCAAATACCATCGGAGTTTCGATCGGTTGCATGCAGGTATCTTTGCTCAATTAAGCCACCCCTTCACCTCTACATATCAGGTTCTAACGTTTTCGGGTGGGTTTTGTGGGGGAAATGCGCCGTCCAAGATCTAGGGTTAGGGACGTGACCCTTCTTATGAAACTTCAGCAGTCAAATATTGTGACGCTGTTGGCACTTCGACACAACGAGACTAACAAATTCGAGACCGGATCCAACTGTTCGTCCAGGACGCATAGGGCCCGAGACGCCCATGAGTTACTGATCATCTCCCGGCAGGGGAATGTCCTCGAGAAACAACCCCAATTCCAGCGTTGTCCTGCGCTGGAGTGACGGGGGAAGCATACCAGGCCGTTGGTACACCGAGCTGTTCCTAGAAAACGTACGAGGCAGATAGCGGAAAGATGTAAGAGTAGATCCAGCGATGGAGGTTGGGGCAGTGGGGGTGTGTAAATGGAAGATGATGGCGAGTTACATGAGAGGCGTGGGATTGGGGGAATTAGGCTGCGGCGGAAGGGAAGGGGTGTATGGACGGACGCTGTGGTGATACGGTGGTTGGGGCGCCTGGTGGGAGCATGGATGGGAAGGATGTGAGCCCTAAGCCAATGTTACCAGGCTAGGTGAATGGAGAAACCGAATAGTGATCTGAATGGAAGGTGATAGAGGGAATTGATTGAGCAGAGGGGCAAGAGGATGTGCTGGGAGGCCATGTACGGTTTGTAGGCAAGAGAAACGATCGCGATGACAAGGCATGCATGTACTCAGCCAAGACATCTAGAGAGAAACCGGCCTACCGTTATTTAGGGGTAGCGACTTGAACATAGCAGTGTTCTGGGGTGGGTGGATGAGCGGTGGAAGAAAAAGGAGAGAGCATAGGCCGACGTGTCGACCCGTGTAAGGCGGAGTTTCAAAGGCCCAGGTTTCTGCCGTGACGCGTAGAAAGTTCCATTCCTGATGTGATTACTATGACATCAATGAGCACCGCATGGTTCCGAAACAGAGAAGGAAACTTTGGAGCGCTCTGCGGCTGTCTACGGGTTCCGGATCTAAGTGCATGCGGAGGTTGGGAGGGAGAAACACGAGTAAAGGGAGGTGGAGAGAACTGTCACCTGGCGCGCGCGGAAATCGTTAGGAGTGAGGCGAGGGAGCGTGCTGACTGTGGTTGGAAAGAGTTCAATAACGCGTCCAAGAAAATTCTGGATTCCTGAATTTTCCGGTTAGGGTTAGGGTTGGATCACTCCGTTTCGGTCGGATCTTTGGGTCACGAGGCCATGGTCACATGCAGTGGATCATTTGATGGCCGTGTATCCCGACACCCTGCTGATATTCCCGGTCCGCCGAATACTTATCAGAGCTGACTCAGGAAGTTCCAAGAGCAGGCTGCGTGCTATGAGTGCATTGCATTGGGACATAAAGCGTCTCTATCTAGAGGGAGTAGGGCAGATTATAGAAGAAAACCCCGCAGAGATTTGCGAGGTCTTTACCAGCCAAACCCCTCCGCTCCGTCGGGCGGGGCTTCTGTAATAAACTGCTGGCTGAGTACTTTCGCCGTTGAATGCTGCATGGATCCAAACCTGTCGCTCGCGGCCTACAGGGTCACATCCGGCCGAAGTAGGATTGGCCCTCGTTCTGTGACTTCTATAGTTGAAGTTCTCAACAGCCCAGGCCCGCGACGTCGTGATTGTTGAGATCCACATGGGAGCACATCACCAGCATTGCAGTTTTACTGCGGGATTAGCCTCATGTTTTGAGAGTACCCGCATTACCTGCATTGCCCTTCGAACTTTTAGAGTACGTCGATGCTTTCCCTGTTGCAACTTCGGTCAGAAACGCATTGAAGGATATGTTCCGCGTATGTTCTCCCGGGTTCGCAGTGAAGTACCGATGCATCCAGTCAAGGGTTGGGCTATCCTTGCAATTCTGCGATCACGTTGGGTTACCGTTGTATTCTATGCAACCTAACATGTTCCACGGGCGTTCCTGTCCATGACCTGAGGAACACCAAACCAAACTGAGAGCGCTGTGACAACAGAACTCGGGTTTTTTTCCTCGGCTGGTGTCGTGCGTTCAGCAGTTGAGAACAACGGTATGGCTTGCAACCCGTCATGAGTACAATCGTAGTAGTCAATCCCGTGCGCCTATAGCGTCAAGAAACGGGTGCGCGGGCCAGGTACTGCGATTGGAATCATTATCTGGTCGCTGTTGCCACATCTTCGAAAACGCGTCACTACTGTCCGTCTTGTTACAGGGCTTCAAAAGTGCGTTCGGTGGGAAACTGTGTATTGGGGGGAGCCCTTTGGCCTCTATCGGTGTAACAAAGTGGATAGCGACTCTGATGGGATACAGATATCATGGGACGAATGATCAGTGGACGCCGAGGTGGTTGAAATCTGAGAGTTGCAACGAAGCCTCGGAGACTTTCAACGATGTGTTCTGCAAGAGAGCGTTAAACTAGAGTGCAGGTGAGGTGGGTGTGGACGATCGCCCTAACCCCTTCGTACAGCTCGACATTGACCCAAGCAGGATGCTTCGGTTGGCACTGGCCGTATGGCGCGTGAAAGGCAATACAACCGGGTGGTGGACCCTGTACAACCTTACACGTCTTCCCTACGGTCAATGCTTCGTCGCTGAACCTGGAATAACCGCACATAAGATTAATTTGGAGGGTTGGCAAGTCGGAAAGAGCCAACTCCAATGCGTTACGGAGGGGGATAGGGGGCGGCTTCCGCGGTACCATAACAGCCTTGAATTAAGCGATATGAGCTCGAGTCCGGAATGAAAGACACGCGATCGTGAACGATGGGGATATAGTGCATGTCAGGACGGCCTATACACATTCAAAGCAGACGAGTCAGCTGGGATTATATATCACCAATTGGTAAGCTAGTGTGCAGTTCTGATACATCCAAATCTGTAGTTACCACAACAAGAGTTAGCCGGTCTGCAAATGATATATCACGATCCACCACACTCCTGCAATACACTACGATTCCCGGGCAACATTGATATACCCAGGGTCGGCTAAGGGTTGCCTTCGCAACCCCGCCTCCTAATAACCCGAACCACTAACCACTAACCCAAACCGCTAACCCGCCCGCGCTAAGGCGCGGGCGCTAGGATAGCTCGCATGGCTGGGCGGTGCACGAGGCTACATACTGTTTATCTTGCGTTAAGGCCGTATGGTACGGCAAGGAGGAGGTAACGGTCGAATTTGGAGCATTTCATGTAAAAGTATCCCGATCGACCTTACTTTATTGAGTAAACAGAGGGCCTGTGTAACTCAGGAACTCGTGCGCTAACAGCCAAGAAGGTGGGACTGCAGTTACCTTTTACGTATCAGAACACGACAGTAAACGAGCGCAAGTGATGAATCATCCCAGCCCAGCGTAGCGATTACAAGCGATATGCTAGTCTTTAACGGGGAGAACCAGCCCCAACATCTCCGAGCGGCGAGCGAAAAAGGTTTCGACGTATTTTCCCAACCCTTCGCCGGCTATGTGAGCTACGATCTGCACAATAAGGGCGCTGACGTTTGTATGGCAAGCATCAAAGTATTGTTGGGCGGCCCTGGCATCATTTCGGGAGGTGCCGTTGACTGCATTGCGAAAGCCTTCGAGCAAGCCATGTTCGCGAAGGATGATCTCGCGGTGCGTTGTCAGGTGGGCGGTAAGTTCGTTGAGGTTCTTGCCAACAATGGGTAAACTTCCGTTAGGAACTAGCTGCAAGAGTGGTTCGGCGACGACGTTGGCACCGAACTGGAACCTTTTCAGCATGGAGTGACATGGATGGAGAGCGTTGACTAACCACTTGGTACAACCTGAAAGTTAGATTACGCGCATTGACTCTCTTGTTATGGGCCTTTTTGAATTGCGTTCTTTCTCTGGCGACCGTTTTTTGATGATTGGTGTTGCTTCGCAGATGACGCAGTTTTTCTGCCCGCTCTTCTTCGAATGCTCGGGCGATGTATTTCGTCTTCTCCGCTTTCGCAAGTTTGTTGTACTCTACAGCGGCGTTCAATGCAAGGATGGTGTTGATAACGCGAGTAACCCAAATGATTAGGCGGCTACCGTTGTCTTGGTGGACGGCAAGCTTTGAACAATACCTGAGTATGGGAGTGGCTGACATGGCGGTGCCCTCACCTCGGTCAGCGCCTTGAGTTTGTCGGGAACTTCTTTGACTCGGTCGGCTCTTTTACACCTGTTTAGAATGTCTTTCCATTTGCTATTCAGAATTCCTTGGGAATCGAGGAAGACGTCAAGGGTTTCTTCCTGAGGCATGGCGTATAAATTGAAGAGGCGGCTGGCGGCAGCGTCGGTGGTAGGCTGTGAAGATTTACCTTCGCGAAATGCGACAACAGACTGGACCAGCACTCGGGCGTGAAGATGAACACGGCCAGAGTGTTGAGCCATTACGGAGGCGGCTCGTTGGGCCAAGTCCTGAGGGAGATGGTCCATGGCTGAATCAAGGTTACATTCAGGCGCCTACCTTGCTGTGAGTCCTGGGTCTTGGGGTAGAAGAGGTGTCTCTATCCTGCTCTTTGTCGTTTCTGTCATCCTCGTGTTCACTGTCTTCAGCCGCATCGGGGTCCTGAATGGGAGTTAATGAGGCTCGAGAGAGGCATGCATTGGGCGACGATGAGCGACGCACCGTCCTGCGCCTCTTGGTCTTTGCACAATGTTCGGGTTCTCTATCAAGCCCTCCCGGGGTCGGAGTTGGAGACCACGGGATCTCTAAAAGATTAAACCTAGGCTGGCTTGTAGATTCAGGGCGACGTACGAGAGCTCGTTTTCTCGCTGTCCCAAGGTCTTTTTTGGGCTAGAAGGGGAATTGAGTTGGGGTTTCTTGGACTAGCGTACATCTTGTGCCTACCCTGAGAATTTTGGCTAGAAGAGAAGGGGTCGTCGTCCGGGTCGATGTCACAATGGAGGGCGAGTGCCCTTTGAATCTCCGCGAGCTTTTCGACGATTTGGCTCGAGCGATGTACTCGATTTTTGAATGACTGATAGTGGACGCTTCTGGGATCAATATCGAGTAGCTCTTTCTGTGCCTCCCGTAACGATTTGTATAGAGCAAGAGCCTGAGCTTCGAGTTGGCCGGACATGGTGGCGGGTTGATGGAGACTTTCGGAGTTTGAATGATCGTTTGTTTCCAGTCATTGATCGCTTGAGAGTCGAGGACGGTGTCCAAAATTGCCACAGTACTCTAGGACATGGATGACAGTAGGAGGAAAGGTTGGAGACAATATTCGTATGCGATTGCAACCCTAGTCATCCAAGGCAGGTGGCGCAATTTCGTCCTTGTTCGCTAAAAAGGTTTGAACATACTTTGCAAAGTCACTGCCGGCGACACAGGAAACAGAGCTAAATATGATGCGACGCGTGTTTTCATGGCTAGTGGAGAAGTACTCTTCCGATGCCTCCTCATCGCTGTCGGATATGTCTTCATAGGCTTGTCGGAATGCATCGAGGAGTCCGCCATCGCGTAAGATAGCAACGCGGTGTGTGACCAGATGAGAGGTGAGGCGTTTCAGGTTGTCGCCGCTCATGGGCAGGCTTCCACGAGGGACGAGCTGAAAAAGAGGCTCCGCAATGACATTGGCGCCGAACTTAGCCAGAGTGAGGTCGGGGGCTTTTGAAGACGGGCGAGGAAACTTACTACTTGGTAAAGTTTGAAGGTATTATTCTGGGCATTCACTCGGCTGTTCCATCGCCGCCGAAATTCAGCCTTCTTTCTTGTTTCTTCCTGGTGGTGGTTAGTCTTCATGCGTATGAGGGAGAGGGCTTGCGATTCCTCGTCTTCAAAGGCGCGGTCGATATATTTGGTTCGCTCAGCTTTGGTGAGTGAGTTGTATTGCATGGCGTGTTTAAGCTGGATAAGTGTGTTGATCATTCGAGCCACCCACAGGCTGATGAGCGTTCCATGATCATGCCGGACGGCGAGCTGTGATAGCGCTCAGTGAAGAGTTGAGAGCTTCAGTTGTGAAACCCACACCTTGGAAAAAGCGGCGAGTTTATCCAGAGAGTCGGAAATCCGATCGGCCTCTTTGCAGCTGTGGAAGACCACATTCCACTCAGCGTAGGGGGCACCACTGCCGTCGACCGCCGCCTGAAGCGTCGCTTTGTCTGCGTCGTCATACAGCACAAATAGCCCACTGCA
>JANDKE010000415.1:0-25837 GCA_027627275.1 Coprinellus aureogranulatus
CAAGTGGAGACGTCGTCGTCCCGGCTCTCTTGCANATTGGCACACCAATGACCAAAGTCTCTGCNAAGAAACACAAGAAGGCGGTGTTCAGGCTAGACGCGGATTTGGGGCAGATAGTATGGGAGTCGAAGCAGCACAAGATTAGTGAGTGTTANCCGGGCTCGGTATCTACATCCCGCTGACCTTATCATAGTTCCGATAGAGAGTATCAAAGAGATACGTACCGGAGTAGACGCCAGATACCATCGTGAACAGTTCCAGCTCTCGCAAGATTACGAAGAGCGATGGCTAACTATCATTTACATCCTCGACGGCAATTACAAGACCCTCCACCTTATCGTCACNACGAAGGAAGTGTTNAAGATGTGGGAGACGACGCTTCGCCAACTGCACGCTATTCGGAAGGAGCTTATGACCGGNCTGGGGAATCTAGAAGTACGGCAGGCGTTATGGGAGAAGCAGTACTGGAAAGGCGCCGATGAGGAACGCGACCAGAAGCTCACGTTTGAAGAGGTGGAGAAGTTGTGCAAACGCTTGAACATCAANTCGAGCCAGGAGGATCTGAAGGGNTTGTTCATGGTCCGTCTTNNTCACCCCTGTCCTTTGCGTCCTATTGATCCCTTTGATAGCAAGCTGACCATCAAGGCAACGGTTATCTCGATTTTGACGATTTCCGGCGCTTCGTCAAACTTCTGAAAGGGCGCCCAGAAGTACACCGATTATATAACAAGCTCATATCAAGGAATGGAGGCNTGTTNGANTTNGGNGTNTTCGAAACGTTCATGCGAGAGAAGCANGAGGTTCGCNATACACATTTCAGCTTGTANACGCTNACTGATNTTCNANANCAGTCCACTGCNANNCGNGACGANCTTCNGGCNATCTTTTCCAAGTANGCCAAGCCGNGTTCTGGTGCCCAAACNCAAGACGGAGTTCAGCCCNGGCTCCAAGCATGNCNCTTAGAAGCGTTCAATTCGTTCTTACTGTCNCCTGATAACGCTGTATTCTCCGACCAACACCGCCAAGTCCACCANGACATGACACTCCCNCTANCCGAGTATTACATCTCGTCATCTCATAACACCTACCTCGTTGGCCATCAGCTTGTTGGGGATAGCACCATNGAGGGNTACATTCGGGCGCTCCTNCATAGTTGTCGCAGCGTAGAAGGTGCGTCTGGCATCCCNAANTTCCATCTGACGGGTNNNTGAAACTGNNCCATTCANGCCNGCAGTGGACATNTACGACGGCGACACCGAGCCTATGATNTTCCACGGCAAGACGTTNACATCCAAAGTNTCNCTTCGNCANGTCTGNGCAGCGATCAAGAAGTACGGNTTCGTAGCNTCTCCGTACCCGATAATCATTTCAGCGGAAGTACACTGTTCGGTACCACAGCAGGAGATGATTGCGCAGATNATGGTGGANGTGTTTGAGGATGCGCTTGTGNGGGAGCCNCCGGAAGGNCTGCCTAGGATTGAGAAGCTGCCTAGTCCGGAGGAGTTGAGNGGGAAGATCATGNTGAAGGTACGTNNNACNNTCNTNGGTGNTTGTGNTCGNNNTGNNGAGAGATGGGNGNCTGATGNGNTNNTCNNTTGTAGACNAAGAACCTACTTCTACATTCACCNTCNGACTCTACGGANAGCGATACNTCGTTCTCGGACATGTCGTCTACNTCAGCGTCNGCTTCGGAGAGNGAATTCGTCCCNGAGCATATCGGNGAAGTNCCCAAGGAGAAGAAGAAGAGGCGCCAGTCCGACTTNGTCAAAGGTACGTTAGCNGCATACCTTGAATAGGGATGNCATTCTCATGTNCCAGTGTAGTTGGNGTGGGAGTCCTACAGCGNGTNAAGTCTATNGGGAAGAGNCAAGCACCNCCCNCAGTCCGTGCGCAACANCANCGCCAGATATCCGCTCCCGCCGTNGTCACNCAGTCCCTNACCATNCCNTCNACCCCCGTCCTTCCCTCCCCACGGCACTCCGAAAGCAACCCCCTCGACCCGCTGCGNTCCCCAGGTCCCAANCCCCCNGTNTCAGCCAAACCCAAGATGTCNATGGCTCTCGTCGCCTTGCTCGTTTACACCGTCGGNGTCAAGTGCCGCGGGTTGAANAAGAAAGAGGTGTATGCTCCNGAGCATATGTTTTCNCTNAGNGANACGACNGCGGCGAAGATGATGAANGCGAGTATGTATGATTTGATTAAGCATACGAGGACGCATCTTGTGAGGATTTATCCGAGGGGGACNAGGGTGAGGAGTACGAATTATGAGCCGCATNGGGCNTGGGCGGCTGGTGCGCAGTTGGTAGCGTTGAATTGGCAGACGTTTGGTGAGCCCATCNNNCNCTNNNNTTCATGCTNCTNANTGNACTGACTGATTCGGTGCNCCGTAGATATGGGGTACATGATCAACCACGCGATGTTCCAGCGCAACGGGCGGTCAGGCTACGTNCTGAANCCNCTNGCACTACGCGCNCCNTCNAAGGACCTCTTNATGAANCGAACGAATCANGTCCTCCAAGTCACGATNATNTCNGCACAGCAGCTTCCNCGNCCNAAGAATGCGTTGGGCCACGANATCATGAGNGGAGGCTCNGTGGANCCGTACGTTGAAGTNTCGNTNTACGTTCCTGACTGGCCGTATGTGACACAAGGAGGCGCGGCGAATCTNTCGAGNTCNCCTTCNGTGAANAAGAAGAAGCGGGAGTCGGTTGTGGGTNCCAAGCTGAATGGGTCCACAGCCCTATCACCCCCCTCCATAGACAAGTCGATATCTACTTCCACTGCGGGTTCGACGGGTAGCAGCCTCGTACCTCCATCACCTTCAGTTGCCCTTCCAGTGCAAGCGCCTTCGTATATCCCCGGAAAGACGATCTCGTTCAAGACGAGTTCGGTGAAGAATAATGGGTTCAACCCTGTGTGGGAGGAGAAGCTGCGACTGCCGTTTGAGTGTGTGGGGGATATGATGGATTTGGTGTTTGTGAAGTTTGTGGTGAGGAGTCGGGAGGACGATAAGGATGGAGATGACCCGCTTGCGGTGTATTGTGCCAGTCTTGGGAGTTTGGGGAGAGGTACGTGGCTTATCCTTTTGTTCATCTGCTGCTGGATTTGGGGCTGATGAACCTGAAGGTTATCGACATCTACCTCTGCATGACGGACAGCTTTCGCAGTTCCTGTTTTCGACGCTCTTTGTGAGGATCAACGTCCTAGATCTCTAGTCTCTCTCTTTCTCTTATTACCGCAAGGAATCCCTCAAGAATACCCACATCATCACCATCGTTCATTCGTCACCCATCGCTCACCCGCGCACATTCCTAATTCTTATCGCATGCTAGTATGTTTTACCACCCAAGCTTCCTCGCTCTCCGCAAACCATCCATTCATTCATCCTGCATTCTATCTAGCTTACACATAATTTCCCTGGATTTGTAGACATACAAATCCGCTTTGCATACGACAATAATATGTAGAACAGCGGTCTTCGCTCGATCGATCCTGGAGATGTGCCTGCAATTCGGTGAGGAGGCGATGTTTCATACCGCGTTAGAGGCAGTTCCTTGTCAGACTCACCGTGATCAGGCAGGAAAGCACCGAGGATCTGGGATGCCTTCCCGATGCGCAGGCGAATGTGTCAAGGTGTCTCGGGGTGCAGGCCAAGAGGCGAGCCCGTTCCAGTTCCGGTACATACCAGAGATTCCTGTGAAACGCGAAACACGAAGCGGCCTTCTTAGACAGCGTTCCCTTCCACCCCGAACATATCGAACGCCTCGTGTCCAGTTCGAGAACTCCGCAGCACCCAGCTGACCGGACGTCTGTGCTTCTTCCGCCCACTAGAAGGATTGGGCGCTTAGATAACGGATTGGATATAGGTGCGTGGACCCAACTATCTGGACCCCAGTTTCTAAGGTCTCCGAACACCATCCTATCCACCCAGGTGTTCTGAAGCTCTTGGACTCTCTGTGACATCTGCATGCCCACTTGGCAGCGCCATGGCGTCGTCATCTGAAGATTCACCTTTGCAAGGCAACCCTGGCGGTGTCGACCCACATTCGCCCTCCTCGCCCCTCGCACAATTGCCCGTGAGCAGACCTCCGTCACCACAAGACCCCCCTCCTCCTCCATCGCCAAAGCCGCGGGAGGTAGTGCTCAGCAATCGAGACATCCTCACAGTGATCTTTGAATCCTTTCTCCCCCCCGTACCCAGCCCTCTCAATCCAGTCGATCGCAAGTTCTTGCATGGCCTCGCACTGCAATCCCGCGCCTTTTCTGAACCGGCTTTGGATTGTTTGTGGAGGCATTTGGGGTCATTGGTGCCACTTATTCGCTTGATACCGTCCGCCATCGTCGTGGAAGTCGCGAATCAGAAAACCCTTGTGAGTAACCCTTCAGTTTGGGAGGAGACCCGAGCCTGACCTTTCCTTTGTTTTCCTTCAGTATCTTTCTGGCGCTACCCGGGAGCTCAATGAGGGCTTCCACAAGTACGCGAAGCGTGTCAGAACCCTGCATATCAGCAACCTCAATGAGAACACTCACCAAATCGATCCAAGCGTCTACGTCTTCCTGACCCAGCTTCTGGCTGGGGCCCCTCTTCTACCCGGACTCAAGGTTCTCCGACTCGAATCCAACAACAATTCATTCTCCTGGCATACCCTCCCTATACTCTTCCCATGTGGATCCCTGACGGGCATTGTCTTTGGTGAAGCTGTCGCCAACAACACGTTGACACATCAGGTCACCCTTCCCCTCCTCGTCTATCGCGCCTTGGCTTTGAGATCGCTCACGATCAACTACCACGGGACGTCAGAACTGCTGTATCCATTGATCTTCAAGGATGGCATCTTTCGCCTTCAACACCTTCAGTCACTTGACTGCACGATTCGGAACGGAATCAAGGTTCCAGGCACTGCCTGGCAGCCAGCCTCTGACAAGGCAGGCCTTCCGCCGTCTTTTCTCAAGGAGTTAGGATCCAACCTCCAGCAGCTGCAGAGGCTGAGCCTTGACGTCAAGCTTCCCTTACTCATCGCCGACAAGAAGATAAAGAAAGCACGTATTACGAGTAACGTATTGGGATCAACTAGTAGAACGACAACGGAAGCAGACGAAGTGGATCCAAGTATGTTCCCGAATCTCCGATACCTCGATCTCACCCACCGCTCCGACACTCATCCCATGAGGTACCGCGATGTATGGGCGCTCGTACACAATGTCTCGTGCCTCACGCTCACACTGCGCCCTTCCTGGAAATCCATTCCAAGCATTGTTGAGAAACTTCGCCAATGTCGCCAATTGAAACACTTGACTCTGAAGGAGGATGAAATTGTATCCTTGCTCGCTGGTGACGTTGTGCTATTCCTGGCACACCTCAATCTTGGACAGCTCCACCTTGACATAAGCCAAGTCCGGCAGCGTCGTTCGGGGGACGACCAAACAGTGTTTACGGAGAGCGCGGAAGACTGTCTGAAGCGAGTCTTGACAGCAGGAAGCGGTTTGCAAGAAACCCCGGAACCCGTGAACACCCTCTCGTTACCCTACCAATGGGAGTGTGAAGATGCAGACTTGGGATTGCTCGTGCATATTGCAAGAGTCGCTCCTCAACTGGAATCCATCCGTCTTTCAATGGACTCGGCCCTCACCGCTGCTGATCTCTCCTCCATCTTCTCCTTGACGTCTTGCCCCGATATCCCTCGCCAAAGTGCTCTGAAGTACCTATGCATCCTTGAACGTCGAAAAGGGAACCAGCCTTTCAGCCCAATGGAGTACAGAGTCATTGCCAAGTATCTTGACACCTGCTTTCCTGACCTTATGTCAGTCACCCTCCATACTTCTTCAAACACTTTCGCCATGGACCATTGGGCACACATCGAGCACCTTCGCGTTATTTATCAGGAGAACAGGCGACTGGCTTGCGCTATCGCGCGGTCTCGTAAATGACCAGCTGCATTAATTCCCCTCGACCATTATGACGATTTGACTTGACCATGTCTGCTTTCCGTGTGGTAGGACGCTTGCAGATACAAATTGAATTGTAACTACGACTTGGAATTCTGGAATTACGTGCAGATGGACCGGAAGACTAGCGAAGGTGGATATATCGAGCGAATCGGTGTGGGACTGAGCAAAAAGAATCAGTCCTCGTGGATAATTATCGAATGAAACTTCCCGTGCGCAGCATCCTTCTGACCTAATGTCCGAACCTCTATCGGGCACGGGGCATCCAGCTGCCGTGTCATATAAGGCTGCTCATCCCATGGCTACCCGCGCTTAAGCTCCCTGCGCTTTCTCCGTCACTCTCATGGCGACTTCCTCTGCCTTGCCACAAGTAAACCAGCCACAAGACGAGGCAGTCGTCCCTGAGAGCAGTCGTGATACAGGCGCACCACCAGCGCCAAGTCCGCGAGACGGGGCGCTGAGCAATCGAGATATCCTCTCAATCATATTCAGGAACTTCGTCCCTACCACTCGCCCGAACTCTCATGCAGCTGTGGAAAGGAGGTTCTTACTCAGTCTTGCGTTGCAGTGCAAGGCCTTCTCCGGGCCAGCCTTGGATTATTTGTGGGAGCATTTAGAGTCGCTGACTCCCTTGATTCGGGTCATTCCTTCTGCCGTACTTGTCGATGGGAAATATGTACGTCGTTGTCCTTGCATGATCCTTTCCAGCCCGTCTTGAAAGAGCTCTTCTTTAGTTCCTTTCTGGCCCTGCCTCAAGCCTGTCACCCGCGTTCAAGAGATATGCAAACCGAGTCAGAAGTTATTCCATCAGGAATCAAGATTCATTCAAAAACGCGCCCGTACCAAAGCCCGACTCGAGCGTTTACATCCTCCTTTCCCAGTTGCTCGTAGGAGCTCCTATCTTTCCGGGCCTTCAGACACTCCATATCGTATCCTCGGCAGATAGTTGTCGTCACGCCCTTCCTCTGATCTTACCCTGCCCGTCCCTCGCACGCATCAAGCTGGGTCGCCAGCTACTCGCCGATGCAATGGCGTTACGATTGACCATCCCCCTTGTGGTTTCTCGTACGCCATCACTGAAGGAATTATCTCTACACTGGAACAACCACCCCGGAAATAGTCTAGGGGATATCTTATCTAGCGTCTTTCCGCTTCGGCTCCTCGAAGTACTCACCATCACTGGTGGAAGCAGTGCGGTGCCCCAGCGATTTCTCTTGGACATAGGAAGCAACTTCCGACACCTACGCAAGTTGAATCTCGACCTAGTCTTGCAATCTGTCCCCTTAGAGGCCATTCCCGCGGTCGCAGAGGACCAGGGCTCCGTCGATAGCCGTCTTTTCCCCAACCTCGAACGGTTGTCGCTCGCACATCGATCCAAGATCCACATGATGCAATGCCACGACGTCCCATCCCTCGTGTACAATGTGAGCACGCTCGAGCTCAATTTTCGCCGGGAATGGTTCCCCACAATGCCGCGAATAGTGAAAGTTCTGTCAGGATGCCCTGTCCTGCGGAGCTTGACTTTGTTCGAGGACAAGGAATTGGAAATACCTGTGGATAACATTGTTCTCCTCCTTACCCGCCTGAAGCTCGATCAACTGCATTTACGAATGTCGCGGGTGTTGCAGGCTACCCTCACCACTGCCAGGGATACTGGGGATACTATTACTGTCCTCAGCGCACAGAGCTGTATGGATCGCATTCTGACGGCTGCTGCCGGTCTTCAGCAAGAACTGAAGCCCCTGCGCTCTTTGACCCTGCCGCTGCAGTGGTCCCCAAACACGCGCCGTTGACTCTACTGGGCGACGTGGCAAAAAAGGCCCCCGACCTGGAATCGTTACGCATACCCATCGATTCTTTTGTCACCTCTTCCAGTATGGCAGACATCACCGCCCAAGCCTCCAATCCAAGCCCTCGTCGTCCCAGCGCAATGAAGTTCCTCCAAATCCATGACACTCGGACCAGTGAAACCACGTTCACGCCGACGGAGTACAGAGATCTTGCCCAGTATATCGATTTCTGTTTCCCCAACCTTGTTTCGATGGATTTGGCCCCAGCTTCGGATGGCAGATTGGCTGACCACTGGGCGCTCATCGAGCAGTTGCGTGCCATGTATCAGGGGAATAGGCAGCTATCAGAGCGCTTGACACGGCCACAGTAGATGTAGATTCATCCGAGCCCTGCCTATGTAGTTTCTGTTTCGTGCTACCGACTGCATCGTGGTGAATCCGGAATCTCGACAACTGCCTCCCTTTCATATGTCAGACTCGTATAAATAGCGATCCGTAGGCATGTAGGAATGAGAATGGCACACAATTCTATCGTGCCACTGGAGAAGGCTATGATGAGAAGCAGAGCATGAACAAAGTACCTGGCGAATAACCTTCAACCATGCAAAGAGAACCTGACCTCGTGCCGTACTCATTCGATATAATGAATGCACAGCAGCCTCCGCAGCTTCTGAAACCTCGTCTGATCAGGTTCTCGATGCGTTGAGGCGATGCGGTGTTCGGTCGTTGAAATCACTACCCAGCCTCTATCGCACGATCCATCGATCCCCTGAACACCCTCTACTTGCTCTGTCACTTCATGGCGTCCGCTTCCATTCTGTCTCATTCAACTCTGTCGCAAAATGGACCTATCTCTACAGGCAATCAGCCTGATATGGCGCCACCATCCAATCCTCCACCGCCGTATTCGCAGGAGGAGGTGCTGAGCAACCGAGATATTCTCTCTGTTGTCTTTCGGAACTTCCTCCCTTCTACTTCATGCGCCCTCAGCTCCGTCGAAAGGAGCTTCTTCCTCAGTCTTGCGCTGCAGTGCAGGGTCTTCTCCGAGCCAGCCCTAGATTGTCTATGGGACCGTCTTGATTCGCTGACCCCTTTAGTTCGGGTCCTCCCTTCCGCTATCCTTATCGATGTGAAGTTCGTACGTCCTCGTCCATGCAATATTCCTACCAGCCCGTCTTTGACCAAATGTCCTTCTGCAGTACCTTTCTGGCACTGCCTTGGGCCTTTCACCAGCGTTCAAGAAACATGCGAGCCGCGTCAGAAGCTTGTACATCGGGGATCGAAACTGGGGCGAAAACACAACCATAGGAAGACAAGCCGACTTGAGCGTTTACGTCCTCCTTGCGCAGTTCCTCGGGGGAACTCCTCTCTTGCCAGGCCTCAAAACTCTTCATAACACTTCAACGGCGCACGCCTTCCGACACGCCCTGCCTCTGATCTTACCCTGTCCATCACTCAAGCGCATCCATCTAGGAGGTCAACTACTCGTCGACGCAATGACCTTGCAACTGACGATCCCCTTGGTAGTTTCCCGTGCTGCATCGCTGAGGGAGCTGGTCCTACACCAAACCTTGAGTTACCCAGGAACTATCCTGTCCAACCTCTATCCGCTTCGCCTCCTTAAAACCCTCATCATCTCCGGCGTGGGCCCCGTAGTGTCTCAGCATTTCCTCTTTGACATTGGGAGCAACTTCAGGCACCTCAGGACGATGATGCTCGACCTTGTCCTGTATCCCATCCCTCTGGAACGCAGTTCCCGCAGCCGCAGAGGACCAGGGCTCCATTGATAAGCGTCTCTTCCCCCACCTCCAAACGCTGTCCCTTGTGCACCGATCCGAGTCCGACATGATGCAATGCCACGACGTCCCATCCCTGATATACAATGTAACCACTCTCGAGCTCAACTTCCGCCTTGAATGGCTGCCTTCCATGCCGCGGATAGTCGAGGTCTTGTCCGCGTGTCCGTTCCTACGGTGCTTGACGCTGTGGGAGGAAGTATTTGCATCGATATCGGCGGATGACATTGTCCTCCTCCTTTCTCGTCTGAAGCTCGATGAACTCCATCTGGAAATGACTCAGGTTCAAGAAGCAAGCCAGGAACCCAGCATAGAGGGGTGTTTGGATCACATTTTGACTGCCGCAGCCGGTCTGCAGGAAGAACCGAAGCCTCTACGTTCGTTGACCCTGCCACGTTACTGGGAGTCAGACGATGCGCCATTGACTCTGCTGGCCGAAGTAGCGAGGAAAGTTCCGTACATGGAGTCGCTGCGCATATCGATCGACACCTCTCTCACATCTTCTAATCTGCCTCATCCATTCACTTCACCAAACATCCTTTGCCCTAGTGGATTGAAATCCTTGGAAATAATCGACTGCCGGGATTTTTTGGTGAGCAACACTGGTTTCACCCCCGCCGAGTACCGAGCCATCGCTCGTTACATCGATGCCTGTTTCCCTCGCCTCATGTCGATCAAGCTGGGGGAAGTACATGACCCACTCGCGGTGGAAAACTGGGCGCTCGTAGAGCAGCTGCGTGCCATGTATCAAGAGACGAGGCGTCTTTCCGAAGCACTTGCACGTTCCCGGCAGACATAGAAACTTCCTTCTGGACGCCAGGGCGGTGTCTTGACAGTTCACTTTGAAACCCTGTTCTGGACCTTACCCAGCACCGCTTATCCGGCTTATCCTGAAAGGTTCACCACGCTTAGCGGTGAACGCAAACCTCCAACGGGCATAACTCATCAGTGCGGGACTATGAGTAAAGCGTCGTCGACACCGACTTCCCTGGTCCTATTTCAGGCTACTGTGAACAGTCACCCACCCTTTTTTACCAGTTATTGCCATTTATAAGGTATAGCCCTTAGGATAAGAAAAGGCACGTAGTTGTATACTATATATCGTACCACTGGCCCGGGAGAAGCTGAGAACGAGAGAAGTATTATGTACCTCGCGCGAATAAGCTTTGACGGAGCGAAGAGAACCCTGTCCTCGTGCCGTAGGCATTCAACATAAATGCACCGCCGCGTACACAGCTTCCTGACCCCTGTCTGATATTCTCAGTGCCCATGAGGCGATGTGGCATTCACTTCTCGGTCATTTAAAACGCTGCTCAGCCTCTATCGCACAATCCATCGATTCCACAGGCCACCCCACTGAGCGTACTTAACTAGCCGACAATTGTTCTATTACCTTCATGACATCCCCTCCCACTCCATTACATTCATATCCATCGAAAAACGAGCCCACATCTCCAGCATATCAGCCTAATACGGCCGCACCATCCCACACATCACCGCCTTGCTCGATGAATGAGGTGTTGAGCAATCGAGACATTCTCTCGGTGATCTTCAGGAACTTCCTCCCTGTCACTCCTTCTGCCCTCAGTGCGGCTGATAAGAGCTTCCTCCTGAGTCTCGCGTTGCAGTGCAGAGCCTTCTCGGAGCCAGCCTTGGACTGTTTATGGGAACAACAAGAGTCACTGACCCCTTTGATTCGGGTTCTACCTTCCGCCGTCCTTGTCGACGGAGAGTATGTGAGTCCTCGTTCTTGCTTGATATGATCTTCCAGCCACTTACAAGCAAGCTGTCCTTCTACAGTATCTTTCTGGCTCCGCCTTAGGCTTGTCACCAGCGTTCAAGAAATACGCGAGCCGCGTCAGGAGCTTGCACATCAAGAATGGAAATTCGAGCGCAGACGCGCCTGGAGCAGGACAGCCCGACTCAAGCGTTTATATCCTCTTTGCCCAATTCCTCGGAGGGGCTCCTCTGTTCCCGGGCCTCCAGAGCCTCTCCATTATGTCCACGGCACACGTCGCTCGTCACGCCCTTCCTCTGATACTACCTTGTTCAGCCCTCCTACACATCAAGCTGGGACGCCGGCTACTCGCTGATGCAATGGCATTGCGCTTGACCCTCCCCTTCGTGGTTCATCGCGCCTCATCCGTGAGGGAGCTATCCCTGAATTGGGGCATGTATAGCCAAGCCGGAAATAGTTTCGAGGCCGTGCTATCCAGCCTCTTTCCGCTCAACCTCCTTGAATCACTCACCATAGCGGGGATGGGGTACATGGTACCTCAGCAATTTCTCCTCGACATAGGGAGCAACTTTAGGCAGCTCAGGACGTTGACTCTCGACATGGCTCTGTACTCTCCTTTGGACGCTGTTCCCGCAGTTGCAGAGGACCAGAGCTCGGCTGACACGCGACTCTTTCCAAACCTCAAAACCTTATCGCTTACACACAGATCCAACCCCCACCCGCTGCAATGCCACGACGCGCCTTCCCTGATATACAACGTAACCACACTCGAGCTAAACATCCGCCCCGAGTGGTTGCCTTCCATGCAGCAGATAGTGTGGTTTCTGTCGGCGTGTCCGTTCCTACGGAGCTTGACGCTGTATGAAGACGGAATGGTATCGATATCAGTCGATGACATTGTCCTTCTCCTGGCTCATCTCAAGCTCGATGAACTCCACCTCAAAACAATGCAGGTACAGCAGATCACCCCGGGCGGCGATTACGCAGGCTGGGAGCGCTCCGCGGAGGGCTGCATGGACCGCATCCTGACAGCCGCTGCTGGCCTACAGGAGGAGCCGAAACCTCTGCGTTCCTTGACTCTGCCGCAGGAGTGGGAGCTCAGCGATGCACGAGTGACTTTACTGTCAGAGGTAGCGAGGAAAGCCCCCGACATGGAATCGTTGGGGATAGCCTTCGATTCTGCTATCNCCTCTCCATGTCTGCAGGACATCACCTCGGCCCAAAGCCTNCNGCTCAAACANTCTCCATCCTAGTGCCATGAAGATCCTCCAAATCCATGACACTCGGGCCAGCGAGGATCCCCCGTTCACGCCAACGGACTACAGAGCCTTTGCTCAATACATCGATTTCTGTTTCCCCAGTCTTTCCTCGATCGAACTGGTTCCACCTTCGCACGAGAGTTTGATCGAGCACTGGGCGCTTGTAGAGCAGTTGCGTGTTATGTATCAGAGCACCAGGCGGCTTTCAGAGCGCTTGATACGGCCAGTGCAGACGTAGATGCATGTGCTTCATTCCTGTGTAGCTCGCGTTCCGTAGCAGTATCGGACTATGTCTTGCAAAAGTGAATGTCATTAGAAATGGACCACCTAGATAATGCAGATTCATGTGTCACGACGACTAGAAGCTTCCCCATAACATGATGCCACTGACGGCTAAGCCTCCATCCACATCCTCGCGTCCACGGGTCTCGTAACTAGAGAAGGCGTGTTAGCCCTGCGATTCAACCGGGAATTCTCGGAGCACATACCAGTCACAGCCTGATTCGACACATACACCATCATCTTCCACCCCTCCTTCACCATCCTCTTATACCACCCCTTTCTCATCCTCCAACTCACAACCCCCTTCTTCACGTCCAACCCCTCTTGCATCGACAAGAACTGCACCTGGGGCAACGTTCCCTTCAGATCATCCAACAAGTCCACCTTCCGCGCTACAACCCTGCTAACGTCGCTCTCCGCTGCAGAGGGTGGGTAGAATACCAGTCCGGCGGTCTTGACGAAAGGGCTGATATCAAACCTGTTCTCGACTGTTGAAGTTATGCCGGCGGTGTACGTCCCGATATCTTTGTGGGTGAGGGAGGCGATGTCTTCGAGGAGGATAATGGAGAACGGGATCATAGGTTTGATAGAGACAAGGATTGTCTCGAGCTCGGCTCTCCAAGGCTTCAGGTTAACCTTCCTTGGACTAGCCGTCCTCAAGTTCTTCGCCGCAGGCTGGATCGGTAACATCCCCGTATACGGAATCACATCCGTAACAAGCTTATCGTCAACGATACTCTGAAGGACTTCCGCGACCCAATGCGCTGGACACCCGGCATGCTGAACCAAGTAGAAGAGGAGGTGGTGGAAGTACGCTAGGGTCCCGGGTTCGTCGATACGGAATGGCATTTGTGGGGAGCGGGGAGGGCAGAGGAAGCGGATGAACATGAGCTTGAGGTAGTCGTGTAACTTCTTCTTGGAGACGGTGCTCGAGAAGAGAGATTTGCGTTGGATGACGGAGATGTTCATCTCGTCGAAGGTCGTTCCCTTTTCGTCCCTGTAGAGGACACCGAAGATATCCTTCATGTCGTCGGCGTGGCAGTAGGTATAGCTGTAAGCGTATCAGCATCAGTGAGGAGAGAGGGGGATGGCAAAACTTACTTGAAGCAGAGTTCGTTGAGATTAGCAAACGAAGAGCAGTTCAGCAAGCAGTTCGACAAGGTCATGCTGTACTTTGACTCTTGCAGGTACGGAACGAGGTGTACGACTGAACCTAGAGGGCCAGATGTATAATCGCTATGGCATAGCGAAGGTCAGTCCTCCTGCCAAACGGGATGAGGCCAACGATTACTCACGGGACGTTGTTCAACCACATTCGCAGGAACTTCTTCGGGAAATGTGCAGGCCGAGGTCCAAGGTCTCCATTCACCAGCTTCGCAATGCCAGCCGTGACATCATGCGCTACGAACTCGACAGTCAAATCATCCTCCAGCTCGTCCATACCCTGCGTAGCCAATCGGAAGAACTGGAGCATGATAGCGAAGGCGGACGTATCCAGCGTTAGCTTGTTAGGCACCTCGGGGAGGTAGATCGCAGCGTCGAGGTAGAACCGAAGGATGTCGAAGGGACTGCTCGAGATGACCGGGTACCCGTTGTGCGAGAACTTCCAGTGCTCAGTCGCGCTGTTATCCTATGAGAAGCGCTCTTAGTGGAGGGCCATTCGGCAAAATGGATGAAACGTACGAATAGAGTAGGATTAGGCTTCCAAGTCTCTTCGATCTCCCGCCCTATGGCGCAACGGGCGGGTTCCGTGCCGCACCAACTTCTATCCTTTCCCTCCAAAGAGCCTCCGCAGCACCCTCCCCAGTTTCACCCCTGCTCCTCGGATCTCAGCGTCAGAATTCCGCTATTGACCATCGTACCCCCACCCACCCACCATCACGGATGTCGCACCAAGGTGTGTTTTACGAAAGCTATTCCCCCATGTGGTTCCCGGCACATACTCCTCCGTTCTCCCTTTGTCCTAAGCTCTCCAGCCTGGATGTCGAGCTCATACCCCCACGAATCCTAGAGTGCCAGTCCTGCATCACATCAGCGCGGTGCCGTCCAAAGAGACGTAAGGTAGCGTTGAGGGTGGCGAGAATTCGCTAAGCCAGACCTTTGTCCGGTGCCTGGAGGAAAGTGGCCCCATTTCCTGTCTTTCCTCCCAACCCGACAGGCGAAATCTTGAAGTCTTGGGGTAGGGAAATCTCTTGAAGCTCTCCTTCTCCTGCTGACGATGTCCTTTGTCTCCCTCGAGCACTCCCTCATCTCATCGACACAGCAGGAGTACCATGTCCGACACCTTTCGCTGTGGAACTCTGGATTCCTGGGTGTATGCTCTCCATCCTCGCTGATCGTCGTTGGTCTCGGTTGGTCCCTCCCGTCCAATCCATCTCTGCTTCTCCAGCCTCCAGATCATCCTTGGCCCCGCTTGCGATCGGAGCCGATGATAGCGCCTGTGCGTTGCCGCAGTACCAGCGACGCATCTGTTGCAGTCAGAGGGGCATGCCTCAACGGTAACGATAGGGAAGGAACGGTGTCATCGTAAAAGGATTGCAGAAGAAAATGAGGCAAGAACGCTCGAATGAAGGGATCCATGATAATCGACCAGGTGGGTTCACGGATAGTGAATAACGGCGAGGATAAGCATGCAGAACGTGTTTTGGGGAAGAAAGCCGAAAGGGTCCTCTGAGCGAAAGTACAATCGAAAGTCCGTGACTGGGGAATACGTGAAGGAACCAAGGAAGGGCAGAATCCGACTGCAAGGGTGGTAAATCGACGAGGATCCATCCCTCAGTCCTCTGCCCACATCCTGCACCGTGCAGGGAAAGTCCGCGAGTGAACGCTCCGTGGACATCGCCCACTGTTCCCTCCAGTTGATCGATCCAATCCGATGCCTGGACGCTCGCTCCTTCCAGAAGTGGATCGACCTTCAAACCCAGTGAGCCCAATGTAACTGAGCACTTCTCGAGAAGTGTGACGGGATGGTAGAGGGGGTTTGCTTCTGTTGCGAACAGTATGTGCGCACAGAGGGACCTTGTCAGCCTAGATATTCGAGTGAGGGCGGGTAGGGTCGAGGCGAACGTTTCACTGGCGAACGCTGAAAGCGAGGAGGGTACGCCGTACACAATGGTAAAACACCTCCGCTGCTTGAGCATGGTCCCCCTCTATTTGGCACTTTGCATTCAAGCCACCTATCGATCGGGTAAGTGGACCCTGAAGGCCTGGTATACGTGCAGAGATTCCCTGGTCCAGATAACTGGAAGGCAGATGCACGAAACGGTGGACCCCCTTGCCCAAGAGTGGTGAATTAAAACACGACCTACCCGAGTTTGTTAGCATCAGGACTAGAGTAGGGAAGTAGAGTAGTAAGGGATAGAGGTGAATACGACGACGAATGTAACAAGACGACGCACCAGGGAGGACTATCACCTAGGAGGTGAGATCCGTGACCCCTCCGCCGAACTATCACCCAGAACTGCAATGAGACGTGTTGGGTGTCGGGATGCGTCAATGCATGTGAGGCTGTCGAAGCCCCTGTGATATTAAGTATGATTTCGTCGGATAAGATTGACACGGACACGACGCGCGATATGGCGAATCGCCGTCCCAAGTAGTAGTGGCCTGTGAACCATGACGTTCTTCGACCATTCTTCGACGTTTCTCCAGTTGCGGTGGCCGGGGATGAGGAGGACCGGATCCCGCCGTGTTATTCGGCGATTTGATCAGAACTTCGACATACGTCGACGTAGGGCACTGGGGTGACGCTGTCCTCGTCTGGGAGGCGCTAGGAACGCGTTCCCCGCTTGTCGGTTGGGCGTTGGGGCGGCTTGGAGGAAAGTCTAGCTGGCGGTGCGACAGTGGTCCGGAATTCCAGCCCACTGCGACGATGTATAGGGCTGATTCCAGAAGCGGACGACGTAAGGGATGTCGATGGGTTGGGCGAGGGAAGAGGACATCAAGATAGACGGCAGCAGCAGAGACTAAGGAACGGAGGTTAAATATGTGCATACGGCGAAGACTAGGAGGGTACGCACGCGGCTTCTTTTTTCCACCGCTTACTAGAACACGCCGATCCGGCGCGCCGCACACGACATCTTTCACCCTTCATATCTCCTCCAGGGTCCACCGCCTCTCTGTCTTCGACTTGTTGACGCTATACCGACGAACGTAAGCATGAGATCGACCGCAAGGACGAGAGCGCAAACTCACGATGTACTAGTGCGGAAGTGAGGGCTTCGGCAGGTCGACAGGCTTCACATCCACTTTACAAAGTCGCCCGGCGATGACCTGGGTTGAGGAGCGGGGTAGAAGAAGGTGAGTGCTACTGGAGAGGGGGTCCATCAGCATCGATGCGGTCTCGCTTGAGTTGGGCGGTGTATCCGGGTATGGCCCAAGGAACGAGAAAGGGCGGGCAAGGCAGATAGGTTAAAGCCATTACTGCCATCGCAAAAGCCGTGAATGCAGAGTTGATGGAAGCGCCCATTCGAGGAGGACGGATGGGAGTTGAAGTTGGCAAGAGAAGAGGCGATGGCGTGGTGACGTTGTGTGTTGGGGTCCATCCTATGACTCCAGAGAATCGCTGCAAGCGGGATGGCCAACCCCTCTTGAAGGACAGTGGAGGATCGGCTGGACGGTCATTGATTCCGTTCATCGTCACTTCGGGCGCATTGCCTCCCGAGGCGTATTCTTCTTGAAGGAGATAATCTGGGGAGTGGCCCCGAGAGGGGATGGGTGAGGGAGACGACTGGAGGCGTTGCAGGGCGAGGATATGCAATGGTGGCTCGAGAGACGGGTGCCTGAGTCAAAGCAAACGTAGATCCGTCGCCGTCAGCGATGCCGCGGCGTCGGTCCGGGAATTCCTCCATTTTTCTGAGGGCTTGGAAAGCTTCCTTTCTTCACCTCCGCGTCCACTCCCTCTGACTGGTCGTAGCCCAGAAGGAGACCTGCCCATCTGCTGTCATTCGTCATGCCTGTCTGCTCGGCCTTCAAATGCACCAGTTCTCCCCATCGCTAGCGCAAGATGGGTTGATCACTGTGATAGTTGATGCTCAGGGATGCTCCACGGCGACTCGAATACGGCGACTGCGAATGGAGCAGTCAGAAACCAAGCAGGGAGCTGAGAGAAACAGGGCCCACCTTTCACATGCTCAGTATGGGGGATCGATCGGAGGAGGGACGAGTTGTGTCATGCTGTGAGCTATGTCGCTGGCCATGTCCATGAGATCACGGCACTTCAAGAAAGAGGACAGACTTACAGGCTTTGAGAGGGAGACCCCAAGAGAGAGAGGGAGAGAGACGAAGCGATGTCCATCCAGGAGAAAGAGATCGCCGACAGACGCTGTTGAACAGCGGTGGTGGTTCAAACGTTCAAGCTCAAGGCGGGAGCACCTCCGTTTTGGCGGATCATGGCGGACCGGGCGGCGCTAATAATGATGCCGCAAGTTGCAACGCTCCTCACTGGCCTCTGGCGTCTTGCTTTCGGCGTCTACACTCCCCCAGCCATTGCTGTCTGGATACGCCAGGTGTATCCCTCGAGGAGGTCTGTATAGTCAGCTAACTAGTCTGGTACGCTTTCCCTCCGAGGCGCTCGCACTTTCCCACAGGTCCGACATTTTGGACTTTTTGACCGTCAGCAGGTCCACGCGTCTCGACGCTTTCTCCCCACTTTTCTGTCTTTTGGGGTCATGGGCAGGCATTGAAGATTCACGTACTGCGCATGCCCAATAGCCTTGATAATCAAACTGAAAATGCTCAATCGGTGTCCAATGTCTCGTCCGCCTTCTCAAGCGAGCCGGTCGCTACTCCTGGCTGAACTCCTGGCAAGTCGCTCCCATAGGCTCTCTCCCAGACATAACCGACTAGACGTCTCGCCTGCTGGCTGGATATCAACATAATAAGAGGTGAGCGCAAATCACTCATGATTCTCACTGTTTGTTTTCAGTGTACAGCGCATCTCCAGGCTCCCGTTTCAATAACCAAAGTCAGTCTTGTTCAATGGGGAGGCGAATTGAATGACGTCCACCCTATAGAGGTAGATGCTCGTTAAATACGCCGCAGCCACCAGAAACTTTTTACCTTGACGATTCGACGACATTTGGATGGTGTGCGTAAACCCAACTCCCAATTCATTCCGCCTATTCCCAAGGTTAACCACTACCCAAAATCCGTCGCAGCCCCAATGGAACCATCATCTCCGCATAGTACAGTAAAGCCTGCTCAAGCACTGATGAAGGATAATCTATACCTCGCCGCTCGAGTTCCGGCCGAGCTGTAGCTGAAGAAGCTCCCGAAAGCGTTCCAAACGAGCAGTATGGATGGTAGCAAGCAACCTGCGGTGTCTCATGTTCAACGGGTTGAAGTTTCGCGGTAATCTGCAGGCACGAGGGCTGGAGCGGTTCATACCAATGCTAGAGAGCTCGTTCCATCTGCCTTGTGTGATTAGCTACCCAAAAGTCTCTTGTTATCTATGATGACCCACATAATGATTCCGAAGGCCGTGAGGTGAACGGGACGATCTGAATCGACTTCACCGTCATCGCCCTCGACTTGGATCACCTCTTGCCTCCTCTGGAAATAGATTGTGAGGTCAGAATCTCGGAGTGGAGTACCTCTGAGCTACACACCAAAATCTTCAACGCCTCAATTGTATCCGCCTGGCTAACGTGAAACTTCAGACCGCAGCCACTGCGTACCGCTTCAGAGCGGGCTATGGCAAATGATGAGGATGCGGCTTCGCGAAGTCCACTACCGTCCTCACCAGAGTCGTGGATAGTCCCCATTCCCATTCCTCCATATTGAAACCTGGAAACAAGCGCCAATACGGCAAGCAGAATCCCTATGATATGTAAGCATTGACGATCAAAGCACGCATCCCTATTAGTATGCCTATACCAGCACACGAGGACTTACACTCAACTGATGTTCGTATCATAGGTGAGCTTGCGTGGGGGAGTCCAAACGCCATCCACTAGTGTTTTATATGGAGTGAGATGTCCTTTGACGGACTTCCGGCCCTATTTAGGCTGCATGACTGCCACAGTGAGCGGCAACGAAGCTTAGAATCAATCGCCTTGGCGCCACCTCGCTATAAAGTAGTCTCAAAATAGGACGGAAGTCGAAATATTGAACACATATCGAAAGAAAACCCACTACGAGTGTGCACATGAAGCATCAGGGAGAGGCCGATCACGCCATGGTCCCAAAGGCCGGACAAAGGGAGTTGCCCCAAGGCATTCTCTCCTTTCTTCGACAGATCACAACGACCGTTGAGACAAAGCATGGCCAACTGGTGTCCTGTAAGACTGGGCTGCTGGTCATTGGGAGGTCAAGTAGACATAATGAGTGCATGCCCATGCCGGCACATTGGCGAATGAGACGAGGGTTGAAGTCAGGGCCAGGACGCGCACACATGACCATTCAGGTCCGGCAAGCTGCGCCGGGCTATTGGTCTCTAGATCTGGGCGTCCCGGAAAGCGAGCTGACCCAGGCAAATGCATTGATATCGTAATCTACACCGTGTGCAAGACGACAGAGAGGCGAAAGAGCCCTGTCTTATCTCTGGACTACAATGATGGAAAAGGTCATGATGCAACGTTCTCCTTCCGAGGAAAAGCAAGGCTCGTACGTGAGGACTGCATTGGGCCAGATTAAGAGCACTGCTTCGGAGTTCGAGAAAAGACAGCGGAGGCTACCTCAGATATATCAAATCATCTCAACCTTCCCTTTGCGGAATTACGCGTAGAACGCAGGGAAAGATGGGACCCCCTTGGTTGTGCCAGACTGGTGAAGCGGTCATGCTTCTTCATCGACCAAAAATCAACGGCGACTCAGGCCTGAAGACATCTTCGATCATTCCAACGAAATCAAAGAGTAAGACGCTGCCCTCACTCTTGACATTCTTGCCAGTATCGTAGAAGATATGTTTATGCCAGAAATGGTAACTTTCTTAGCCTCCACGTTCCGGTTCCCGGCGGCGCCACTGGTGAGATGCCAGCAGGAGAGCGTACAAAGAGGCAAGAGGCAACCATATTCGAGCCTACCCGCCGCTGAGATACTAGAATGCATACATCGATGCAGGATGTCAGTGCCGAAAGGACTGATTACACTGGGCAGGATTGGCGCTGGGATGACCCTATGGACCTCGATGACCATGGGTCCAGTCGCTCTGTGTCCCCCGAAGTTCAAGTTCCAACCGCAACGTCACGCACCCATTCTGCTCGAAGCCGCTCAGACTCCTCCAGCTCTGAAGACGAACGCCCTCGCACCCGCCGACGTCGTGAAGCTCCAGCAGTGGTACCCCAGGAGGTTATGGAGATAGACTCAGATGGTTCGGAGGATGTCGTGAGTTTCCTCTCCTATCTCTTACTGGCTCTCTTCTCTGACATACCCATAGGTTGAGCTCGCTCCATCTGTCCCTCTCACAATGGTTACACGGTCATCAGCTATGCGCATCCCGGTTGTTCCTCGTGGATTGCAATCTGACGTTCTCGGCGTTGTCGACCCTCCCATCAACCTGGCTGTTCCTTTCTTTCTGGGCCCTGCTACCTACAACCAGGTCACCTCATACTTGAACATGGTAGCTAAGCGCATCGAAGACACATACCCCCACATCACTATCAAGGCCACATCGATGGAGGATGCTGCTGCCGTAGTGTTGGCCATTATAACATGCTGCGCTGCCCCCCCTGCGACACGCCCAGCCATGCCGGCACTCCCTCCTGTCACCATCTATTCAAGGGCTCCTGGCTCGGCCTACGAAATGGAGATTGCCCCGAGTACAGTCGAGCTACCTTCCATCCTCTCCCCAAAAACATTTGCCGTGCAAATGTGAGTGTCACCATACTCTTCTTTCTTCGCACTAATCGAAGACTTGTCTATGTAGCAAAATCAAGAAACCCACGGCTCCAAGGCAACCTGGCGAACGCCCCCGCCCTGTCACCTATACGATTGCGTCTGGAGAGGGAGTAACGCGTGCGTGCGTCCGGACGATGCTGGATGCCTGCCTGCAGGAGGATGGTAGATGGAAGAAAGGGTACTCGTCCTTGTACGCTGTACCAACGTTTGATGGGCCCGCCACGACAAATGATCTCCACGCGTACCGCAGGGACATGGTCGTCGTCGTGGCATACATCCTGCACTTCGAAACATATCCCTTCCCAGTTTCGCCTATCCTTCTTTGGCTACTCAACTTTCACTGCACGGCAGCGTCTCCCATGTCATGGATGAAGGTCAAAGGGAGGAAGGTCTCGTTGTTTGATGAAGTGGCTGGACAACATCTCGAAGCTTTCGACCGTCTGACGAAGGCAGAGACGCGTGCCGACGATGACCCTCTGGTTAGCCTCCTCCAAACTGTTTACAATACGGTATGTCCATTCAACAGGTGTTCATTGCCGTCTCCGTCTCATGTACATCTCTCCTTTTAGGGTAACGCGAAGCGTAACTATCTCGCTGCGGCTCGAAGCCCTGAAGATCACTACGATCTCCAGAATGACCTGTACAACCTGCTGGTCTTCGATGCGTCTTCGGGTCGGGATTTATTCCAAAGTTCCATCTTCAAGAGCCTTCGCGAAGGCCTCAACGTCACGATTGGGCGCCCCGGTTGGCCAGACGTCAAAGCTACTGTATGGAACTGCCCTGTTCAACCCGGCGGCCCCCTTCCATCCTCATCTATGACAACATTTGGCTCGCTCTTCTTCAGATGTGTTCGCTCACCTGATGCCTTTATCAAGCAGGTTTATGTTTCGCCCGCTGTGGGCACATCGGCCCCGGCGCTTACTGACGATGAGGCTCTGGAGTTCGCGGTGTTTCGCCTTATCTTGGGTATCAAGATACGGCGTTGGTTCCTTGGCAGCGGGGCACACCCCCTCCTCCTCAAGGAGAGGGTGCTCACCGACGGTTCTTATCTGCAGGACCCCATGTTCAGGGTCCGTACCTTTGTCAAGGCTCTCACTCCAAACTCTGGGGTTGCGATACCGACAACCATGAGCTTCATGGTGAGTGCCAGCCACCCCTGCATGGCGGTTTGCCTCTCTCTAATGGCATCTGGATAGATTTACCTGTTACGACCTCACGAACCGGAGCACGAACGTGTGAGGATCTTTGGCGATGTCTCGAGACAGGCGACTTGTTACGAAACACTTAACCTTATACTGTCCTTCCCTCTCCGAAACCTCCTTATGGAGCCTACCCCTCTTGACCCTAGTGTCCATACGGCGTTCGATTATTGGTTCTTCTGGCAACTCATTCACTCCAACCAGTCGGCTTTCGAGACGCAGTAGATTCATGTAGTGGCATGGTAGAAGCTGTACTGTGATTCATAGTTTCCGTCCGTACTTGTTACTGCTGTACCGGATCCCTGGATTGAATAGGACGTTTGAACACAACTTTGAATCCTTCGCCTCCGCTACAACTTACCTTAGGGACCATCGATGGGCCACAGGAAGTGAGGTTGTGGAGCTTGGTGCCGGCTCAACCTCTATCCCCCGAACGAATTCATCAACACCGCTCTCTTCAGCACCACCATCGCCTTCGGCTCTGTGACCTGTCACCGCAACCTCCCAGAAGCTCTACCCCTCTACCCCTTGGCTCAACAAACGCTACCATGGATAGCTCTGACCCCGGACAGCCAGAACCTGTAGAAAATCGGGACGAGCTCCAGGACGGCCGTGTGCTCAACAATCTTCGTCAGGCCTATCACACCCTTAGCCAACATGTCCAACGAGCTCTGAATACGCAAGTTGGTAACCGCTCTACACTGGCAGAGTCCGTTGGAAGAATTGCAGGATTCCGAATCATCTCCCGTCAAGTAAGTCCCAGCTGTGTGCAATTCTCTAGCAGCTGGAATTGATGTATTGCTATCGAAGCACCAAAACCTCTTCCCACCTGATGAATGGAGTACTCTGGAACGCTCGCTGCTAGCCATGGTCACCGCTATCGACTCTGCTGTCCAGCGCTCTGCGGATCCATTTACTGGACCATTGCCACAGATTGTAACAGAAACACGCACTGGGAAACGAGGACGCCCAAAGAAAGTCATCGACCCTACCTTCCTCCAGCATGGTCTTTCACTTCGAGGCACCAAGAGTGTCGGAGATGCAGCGGGTGTTCATCCTCGGACTGTACGCCGGCGTGCATTAGAGCTAGGGCTTGTTGCACCATGTACGCCAGTTCGCAGAGTGGCAACCCTTCCCGATGGTAGTCAGGTCGAGATGTGGACATCCACAGGGCCTATCGTGTCATCGCTTTCACAGAATAGGCCTCAGCTTGATGAACTGGTCACTACCATCCATCGGAACAACCCCCGATATGGTGAGAATATGACCAGGGCTGCACTGCGCGCACTGGGACACCGGGTCCCCAAAGCCAATGTGGTAGCCTCACTCCGTCGTGTTCGGGGCCCAGCGGACCCCTTTGGCATGCGAGTTATCAAGCGTCGCAAGTACAACGTGGTGGCAGTCAATTCGTTGTGGCACCACGATGGCCACCATGGTGAGTTCTGACAGGCGTTACCCCATGCCAAATGTGCACTGACCACGGTTGCGCATGACAGCTATAATCCGGTACAAGATTGTCACGCATTGTTTCATCGACGGAAAGTCAAGGATGGTGGTCGGCATTCGTGTAAGCAATAATAACCGAGCAACAACGGTCTTGCAAGTATTCGACGAGGCCATTCGCCACCACGGTGTTCCAAGTCGCGTACGTGGGGACCATGGAACTGAGAATGTCCTGGTTGCCGCACGAATGGTGGATCTCCGCGGTCCTAACCGTGGCTCCTATATCTGGGGCCGTTCGGTGCATAATGTACGTATAGAGCGCCTGTGGCGCGACTACTACATTGGAGCAATCTCCGGTTGGTACGATTTCTTCCATGAGCTGGAAGCATACCATGATCTCGACGTCGACAACCCAACGCACATCTGGCTATTGCACCACCTCTTCCTCAGTGTGATTGACGAAGAAGCCCAACGATGGGCAGCAACTTGGAATAATCACAACCTCCGAACCGAGCGCAATCGATCTCCTCAAGAACTGTTTCTCTTTGGCCTGGCCCAGCAGGGAGCAAGGGGTATTGGGTGGATGGAAGATGGGGTTGTACCAGGCCGGTACCAAGAGTTCGGTATCGATTGGGATTTTCTGAACAACCCACGTAACCAAGGCATTGTCGCCGAGGTAGCAGAAAACGACATTGCGAACACTGACAAAAATGTAGCCCAGATGGTTGAGAACCTGGCCAATGTTCCTGACCCAGGCTTGGCGAATGCCCCAGACCCCGCAAGAATGAATGAAGTGCCATGCGAAACCCCAAGTGACTTGCTCCCCGAGGAGGATATCGCTGTGATTGACCGACAGCTTTGGGACATGTTTGGTGTGTCTGCCCTGGAGATGACTTGGGATGACCGGAAAGCACTGTGGGATGCAGCACTGGGGATCTGTAGAGATCTGTACCGCCGTGATCGCTAGACGAGTGATATTGTAATGGCCTGGTGGCTGACATTTTATACATATAAAGAAACCACATTTATCACTGCCCAGCTGCCAGTCCCCAGCACGCACTCTCACTATGTCAGATCTACCACTGTCCAGTCCACCTTCGGAATCCCCTTCAGGCGTGCCGGATTCTACCCCAACCCCTGGGGTCCAGAGTACACCCTCATCCCAAGACGCTCCAACTGCGCCCAACCTCTCTACGCAACATGCAGTCAGCGACGCATCTGGATCCCTGGGTGCTGGAACGGTGGGTCGCCCATCCTCCGAGTCATCAGATATCCTCCCACCCAACGGTATGTCTTCACGCATTTCTCTTCGGATTGTATCTGCGCTGAGCACAGGAACTGGCAGAAACACTCGAGCTCGTGAAGGAGGAGAAGGCAACACGCTCGCAACGACTTGACCTTATCCAATACACTGAAGGTACCCTCCATGGTCTTCAGTCTTACCTTCGGCAACCTCCACATACGGGTCGGTTTGACGTCGAGCTTGCTGTCGGCTCTCACCTCGCCATCGCTCAGCCTTCAACTGGACTCGTCTCGCCAGGAACTC
>JANDKE010000416.1:0-25812 GCA_027627275.1 Coprinellus aureogranulatus
CCAGTTTACGCTTAGTCTGTGATGAGACTGGTGTGTCGTAAGGGCAGGGTAGTCGTTTTGGGGGTCTGTAGGGCGATCGTCAATATATGCATGCGGGGAGGAATGGGGAGGAGAGTTTGAGCGCAAGATCAGAGGATTAGAGGGTATGGAAGACTCACCGGCAGTTTGGGGTCGAGATGAAAGGGAGACGGGTGACAGGGAGATGAGACGGAGGAGGAGGAGGGGGTGGTCGGCGGGATCGGGACGATGTGTCGGTATGACTCACGGAGAGACCAGGAACGCGTCGCCATCGCGTTCTATAGACCTGTCGAAGAACGCTCCTAGAATTTCAGGCCACTGGGACATCCCAGTAGCCGTCGGCGTCCTCGACAGGGTGAAGACGGTCTCGGGAGGCATGGCAGCGCTGCCCACTACTCCCCGGGTCTAAAACACCGAAATGAACAGTCGGAAATACGAGGAATAGATACAGTAACTCACCCAAGCTTCGAATTTGACGTTCTCCCCATGTCCAGCCTCTAACGCATCGATGGTGGTGGTCCAGGACGAGGAAGCAAGCAGCCAGAGCACAGCCATCACGCGCGAGTCGGAGTTTGAAGCGGGCGGAACGTCCCAAAGGGTACGATGAGGAGAGAGATATCAGTGGTATCAGCTCTCTCTCATAGAATCAGAGGAGGGTCCATGAGAGAAAAAGGTTACTCAATTAGTTCTTATCTATATTTCTGTGCTTGTGCGATGCGACTCGAAATCTAACTCCTAAAATAAATAGAATTCCCGAGCTCCGCATGTCGTGTCGAAGAAATGGGCCAAAGTCCTAGAGTTCATAGCGTATACTTTGTTTTGGCTTCTGGTTTTAAATTGGAGGCTTGGTTCAAGTCTATGCCTCTGTCAAGGTGATTGGGAGTCTGCTCGGCGTCATTGACCCAGTCGACGTTGCGCATGTTTGGCAACGGCTTCGGGGTCTGGGCAATACAACCGCCCAAGGGTTGACCTCCTACCTCCTCAACGTCAATCACGCTCTCCCATGGTCCCAGCCACCACCGTTGACCACGCGCTTTTCAGTCTCTATGGAGACTAGTAGGCATATGCCTGTGGCTCTGTCGTTACACTTGGCGCTTAGTGTCTGCGATCCACCGACAGGTGATCTTCCCCATCTGCCGAGGGACACCCTATCGTGTTCCAACTAGCAACGCGCCTCTGATCTCAGAAGCAGCTTCGCATTTCTGCCTTAACCCGGACCTCGCCTGTCTATAAATTGAGTTCTCGTCCAGGCGCGGTCCTTATCGCGTGACGCAAGTGCCCTAGTTTGCGCTAGGGACTTTGCATTCTCCTAGTGCGTCCGTTCTCTTCACCTTGTTTCCGCTCTTCACATTTTACCTTTGAAACCGATTGCGGGATCTTCTAAGATCTTCTCCATACATATCTGTCTTCTTCCTTCTTCACCCGTCACAAACCCGTACTGATCACACTTCCCTTCGGCAGAAATCAGAAACCATTGCCCTCCGGACCCACCTGCTCCTCCGATATTCCGGTGGCATCACCAGGCGAGTTCGTCTGGCCTGATGAGCGTATAGTGTAGCCGAAGCGGACTATGATTCCCATTGGGAGGATTCGCTCGTTCGGAACGCCCATAGGTGAGAGTCCTCGAAGTTCGATTTATTTCGGCTGAGTGGGGCGTCGTCCATCGATCATGAGATCGCTTCCCCTCGTTCAGCGGGCTCGAGACCCCTCTTGTCGGCGACACAATGGAGCATTAGCTTTGTTTCATATCTCGCCTTACTTCACATCGATCCCGTTGTCCGAATTATTATGTGATATTTTACTGACAATCCGGCATTCAATAGAACAAGAGTGCCTCTGGGCTTCTCTCCACCGATCCCTCAAACCCATTCTCCACTCCTGGAGCCTCAACGTCCTCCGCCTAACCTTGCGTCGGCTTTGTCACTCAAGTCTCGACAACCGGGAACCTCCTGGGACGCATAAACGGCAAGTTCAAGTCCGATTTACATCGGATACGGACGACGGAGCGGAGGCCCGAGGAAGGTCTCGTCTACGCCTCGCAATTGGCGGCTGTCCAGTCGCGAGCACTAACGCTGACGCACTGGACGCTGAGCGCGAGGCGTACAGACTATCGGAACCGAGGTACCAACATGACGAACGAAGTAGCGCATCTCACTCGCAAATTCCAATTGCAGGGAGCCTGAAGCGTTGGCATCTTCGTCCTGCGGTCGATAGAGTTCGGCTTTCCAGGTTCTCGCCTTCCGTTTTCCCCTGCCCGCCGTATCCTTTCATTGTTCTCCTCTCATTCGCGTTCGGATTCACCGCTCACTTTGTACGTGGTCCGCAGTGAGTTTCTCAATCTTTATATGTCGTATTCCTTCGCGTCTGATTTGTTCGCTTTCTCCCCAGTGATTGGGCAAAGTTTGGACTTGCCACTGGCTGTATGCTTTGGGCGTATTTTTACTAATTGACGACACTCTATGACCTCCTCCTGAAGCGCATATCCAATCCGATTCGAAGCTCTGCGGAAATCGTGCTGTCGATACTCGCAGTGGAGATACAAAAGCTAAGTGAGGTCGTTGCTCTGAAAGCAGGAGGTCCCTCATTGAAAATGGGCAACTCAGGTTCGTCCATGTATCCCCAGAACTGAGCTTTTGTTGACGCTGGAAAGGTTAAGCGTGTTGTGGAGCTGTGTGAGCGCGAGAGAGGTTGCGACAGTCTGCAGGTATGAAGGTGAGGTGAGATTGCATGACTGGTGTGATTTGAATTGCTTTATCATGAACCCACAGGACAAAAGGACGATCGGACGCGAAATGTGGATAGCGTGGAGCGCGCGACAACCTGAACCGCGTGAAGAAGACCCCTACCTGGCTCACATGGCCAATCCCAAGGCTATCTACTAGCCCGCCCAAATGCAAGCGTTATGTAGGATTAATAGACAGAGCTGAACGTCCATCGTATCTCTCACCGGCATTCAGGCCATTTAGCCCAGTGATCCAAACGCGATCCGGTCTATCGACCGCTCGCTTTGATTTTAAATGTCTGAGCGGCTATTGAGATACGAAACCCAGCATTACGAGGCTAATCTATTGCTGAACGATGAGCCAAGGTCCGCCCAATAACTTGAACAACTCAACCCACGCCTCTAGATTTCTTTCACAGAACGGAGTGTTAATTGGCATTAGGTGCGGGTGATGGCTGCATTGACTCGCCGTCGCTCTCACATAACCCGTCCACCTTTGTATTAATGGCGTTCAGTATTTTCGAGTCTGAATTGCAGCAGTCCAACTCGGAGTAATCACTTCTGGTTGAGACCATTGTCCGTGGAGGTGACTACACATCACGTACTAACTGTCTGGAAGCCTAAGTCTTGATACGGCAGTGGACACGCAAGATAAGCGATATGATCATGACGGACTTTGGCTATCGAAGTGCTACAAAGGCCAGTGCCGGTGTGAGGACGTAACGATCTGGCTGTGGGCAAGTTGGCGGGAATATGTTAGCCGTCGAGCAGACCAAGAACGCATGTACTACTACTGCCTTTCGACAGAGCGTTTCATTCAATCTGCGGAATCTCTAGACCGGTAGAAATGGTGTTCGAGTAGGAGTCGGCGTTCTGGTGCTGAAATGCTCCCGAAATCTACTGGGGTTGTGGCATCGAATATAGACCAGTATGCTACCTATCGCCCACGAGTATAGGATCAATGGAGCGTTCGGGGTCTGCCTGAACACCCCAAGGTTATTACCTAAGTATGACCCAGTCAGATCATTCATATGGAGGCATGCATAGCGGTCGAATACCCTTCTACGCTTCGGTCACCGGCGTTCGTGTTTTGTTTCTCCTTTCGGTTTTCCAGGCTCGTTCTCTCCGCCTCCATCGTCTAAACCCACTTTTGTTTAGGATCTCATATTCTATTTCTTCCCCCGCCCATTCATTCTTTCAAACTTGATTTCTTCCACCGTCGTTCTTATTCCTTCCTTCTTTCCTTGGAGTCTGGACGTTCGCTCTCGCGCTTCCGCCCTTACTGGAACGCGCACGCTAATGGACGCCGCTCGTGTCATTGACTGAGCTCGAGTCGCGGCGATGGTCTTCTTCCCGACTCGGGATCGGTCTTTCACCACAGCAGTGTTCTGAGTTGGGCGATGGGTTGAGGTTCGGGGAGGGGTTGCCGCATGGTTTGTCCCATTCGCCGTTCCTCATCCTCGCTATTCTGTGGATCCATTTTGCGTTGCTCGGGCCGAGTCCGTTCCTCACAAGGCGACGTCTCTTCGTCCCGTTGCTTCCTTTGACTCCATCGAAATTTCTACATTCTATTGTCATTCGCATTCGTTATAGCTTGCACCTCCGCGCATCGTGCGTGGGTTCCTGTTCCTCCCACCGGTCTCCCCGCGCCTCCAACTGTCGTCCCAGTCCCGCCCACCAGCGTCCCGATCCCTCCCACTGTAACTCCAATCCCTCCTACTGAGGTCCCTATCCCTCCTTCTGAAGTCCCGATTCCTCCTTTGCCAGTCCCCTCTGAGCCCGCTCCCGAGCCCGAGCCAGAGCTTCAGGATCTCGACTGAATGTCAAGATAATGGTTCGTATATGTTCGACATCGAGTAGATTAGTCTTCCTTTCTCTTTTTGGAATTGCTTCGTCGGTCGTCATTTCTGTGTCGCGTTTGGGTCGGTAAATACGGTTGAAAATCTGGTATATGATGTTGGATTCTGTAGCTCTTCCGAAGTGTATCTATGAAGAATATCAAGTTGGTTGAATCGACAGTCAGGGTACACCATACTCACCTCGAACGCAAAGCCGGCCATGCGCTTCACTCACCTTGTCCTCAACGCAACCGTCTAACCAAACGACACGAGTGTCATAGCATCTAATTATCAGCGACATCGCGAATAACAGTACAAAGCAGGCAAACCACATAGTCCATGACGCTCAGGGTATCAATTATCCTTCCTGTGCTTCTTAGGAGGCTTCCAATCCTTCAACCACTCCCGCACAAAATGTATCATCTCCGCATGCACCTTCCTTATCTCCTCAGGCTCTTCAAAGATGTTCTCGTAGCCCCACTCGTCGTAGTGGTGTACACCTCCGGGTATCAATTTGAACGGACGCAGAATGGTATCTTTCCGATCTGGAGCGTAGTCGCTGTGAGGGGTATACGGCTTCCACGGATCGACTACCATACTCTCACGTCAGACATCGAAAGGTTCGGATAGGCAGAAAACACACCTTCGCCATCGATAAACGCAAGCCTATCAGCAGCGATAGCAAAGTCTCCCAGTGCGTTCACCGCGGTAATGTTCGGCAAACCGGGGACCTTGAAGTACTTTCCAGGAGGGAACGCCTGCTTGCAGATCTTCGACTCGTATCCGAGGTCGATGAGGCGCGAGATGATGCTGGGTTCTTTCTGGTCCGGAGGCGGGGTCTTTCAAAGAAGTTATAAGGGGGAAGGGGGTAGAGGAAAGAACGGCTCACAGTGAAGTAGCCCCACTCGGTGCACACTTGGAAGAGCCACAGACGCCAGTCTTGCTTCAGATCTGTAGCGTGGTACTTCTCGTCGTCGAAGGTACCGAAGCACTAGAAGCAGAGCGTGACTATCTAGTAATTCTGACGATACCAGTCGAGCTTACCTCTTCGACAGTACTCTCAGGAGGACATTTCGAGACGACGTTCTGTCACGAGCGTTAGGTTAGCGAGGGACTCGGGGAATACGTCGAAAGTCCCACCTTCTTCATCCATTGAGCGTAGTTCACGATTGCTACGTCCACTGTAAGCCCGTCTTCAAGCGCAACCATACGTTTCTCGTCACCGAACGGCAAAGAGTCGATGTCGACCTGAGCCATGGCGCGACTGAATGGCTTCCTCAAAGTGCTGCAGAAGTCGTCGAACTTTGTGCTGCCGAACTCGGGATCCCAGCATTTGGCTTGCCAGTAACCAAGAGGCGACTATTGACCTCGTAAGTAATGCAGCCAGTCGAGTCCACCCAAGGACGCTTACCTCAAGCAACGAAACGAAGTCCTGGTCATGCTCCAGCCCCGCCAGTCCAAATAGACCCTTGAGCTGCTTCTTGAAATATCCGCGTTCGAGAATCGCGTCAATGCTAGCAATCGAACTAACAATACGAGCTGAACACTTCGGGTCTGCGGCATCCCGAATGACGGTCATGTATTCCCAAGCTTGCAGAGTTGCATGAGTGACGGCTGTATCTTTTGAGTATGCTGCTTGGTACGATCGTGTATGCGCTTACCGCTGGAAGCAATCGCGCCGAAGACGATTTCGGGGTATAGGATCCTCATGTGGGCAGCTCGGGCGCCTGCATACGAGCCCTGTACTCGGGGTAAGGAGAGAGTGACGCGTCGATACGACGTAGACGTACACCGTAGTAGATCCAAGGAGTGTTTGGCGCCGTGATATCCTCTTGTATACCGTCGAATTTAACGTTACGCATGAAGTTCGCGCTGTCGGCTGCGGACTGCGCGTTGTTCAGCCATCTAGTGTTTCATGAGTTCGTCGTAGGGAGGCGGAGACTGGAAATATGACTGACCTGAGAGAATCTGTGGAGAAGTTGGACACGGGTATCGACTCTCCTGCGCAGAACAGTCAGCACACGCCGCAGCTAGACTCGACCGAGCACACCCCCCGAGCCCCTGAAGCGCTCGTCGGGACATGGCCACTTGTGACCCGGGGCGCGTACATAGACGTCGTTGCACGCCCTATATGCGTCTCTAACATTGCACAACCCTGATGCCACGCTCTCAGAGGCACGTTTGAAAGAGCTGGACTTGGCTCTACGTTCCAGGGCCACATATAGCAAGTGACGCACCGTAATAGCGGTGTTCCAGCACAACACCAATCCCGCCAGTCGCCCTCGACAGAATGTCCGCAATTCCAGTGTCAAGGAAAGGTAAACGATCCTACAGCAAGTCAATACACGGTCCAGAACCCATGCAATGCCACGCACCTCTCCGCTAGTCTCTCCTCCGTCTATCACAATCACCGGCGCGTTCCTCCCCGGCTTATAGTACCTTGAATTTACCCAGAACCGCTGGTGCCAGGTATGGTCTGACTCGTTCTTAAAGTGGTCGAGTGGCTGCTGGAACCACTGGGCTCGGAAGTCGTATGTCCTCTTCTCGTCAGACAGCACTTCCTGGCCACCAAATTCGGCAACAGATGGTTGAGGTGTTCGAGCTTCGAGTCGAGCGATATTGACGCCTTGAGGGCCAAGGATGCTGATTATATCCCTAGTCCTGACCTCCCTCCCGTTGACGAGGGCGCATAGAGCCAGCCAGAGACACCCAAAAAGCAGGAATGCCATGACCGCAGCGAGCGAGGTTCCCCAGTCGCACTGACTTGCACAGCACCAGAGGCTATTGGAAATTCAAGCTGAGCTTCAATATGTCTAATGGACTTCAAACCCAATTGTAATAGACTTGTATTGGTTTTATCCAAAGGGTCACAGATGGGTCATTACATGGACTCGAAGTTTGAGCTCCGATTTAACGAGGGAATGCCTTTGGGCTTGGTTTGTCCCATCCGATCTTTCTTCTCAACCACCACCTACTCCCTATGGACCACTTATCCAACGAGACCACTGTGGGCCCTCACGCTTATTTGGATCTTACCTATCTACTCTACACCAACACTCCGCCTGACGATGTCGAAAAAGCCGTGATACGAAGGGAGATCGACATGCTGGAACCATCCATCCAGAGGGTCCGAGCGCAGCTTGAGGAGCTCAAAAACCGGCTCTTCCGCTGCAAATTAGCCCTTGCACCGATTCGCAAGGTTCCGCTGGAGGTTATCGGGGAGATCTTCAGGTTCACGCTTGAGGCGTTTGTGGATCACAAGGCTCGCGCAGGCGATCTGCTCCGGCTTGCCCTAGTCTGCAAAACATGGAACGACGAGGCCCATAATTCCGCTCACTGGTCGGATATCTCCATTTCACCCTTTAACTGCAAGCCGAAGTTCCCGACGTGCAGAGAGATGGCAGCTCGGTTCAAGGATCTCCGGACGATTAGATTCAAGGATTTTGCGGTCTGTGAATGCCTTAGATCGACCGAGCAAGGCGTCAGTACATGCCTACTGAACAGTAGTGCGTGCCTTCAGTTGCTCTCATGCTCAAGGGATTCGTCGCTGCAGAGCATTTCACTCTCTGTCTCTTGCTTCCGGTGCTTCCAGAATCTCACGCAGTCAGTCAAGGCAGGGGAGGAAGCACTACAGGCCTGGAAATCAATTCGGTCTGTGACCCTTGATATCAGAGCTCACCGCCAACCGCGAGCCGGGATGGGTCCAGAGGACTTTGACTTTAGGGATTTGCCACCATCACTCACCTCTCTTACCCTTTCTTTCCCCAGATTGCACACGACCGGTACCCAGCTCAATTTATACACACCCATGTTCAGAAATTTAAGTTCCCTCGATTTCAGCTGTGGATGGAACACGCCATTCACCCTCGATGTTATTCGACTCTGCAAAAAGTTGCGGCATTTACGCCTTGATTATGGGAAGTCGCCACAGACATGGAGCGTGGCTGCGGCTGAAGTCGTTCTCCCGAACCTTCGTACGTTGGACGTCAGCATGACCCCCTCGGCATCAGCCACGGTTCTACCTCTTTTCATCCTTCCTGCGTTGGTAGACGTCCGAATGGGCGTGGACCACGGTAGAGAGGTATGCGACAATTTGGCCCACCTTAAAGTCCTTCCTCCTGGCACGCCATCGGCGCCGATCTTGCAGTCCTTGACAATCTATTCCAGCCGTTTTGCAGAGGATGACAGTCTTCGCACATGTGGGAGCGAGCAGGGATTGGTTGATACTTTCTTCGCTATTCCCTCGCTTCAAAGCTTCACCATCAGGGCGATAAGCTTCAGTTCGCGACTGTTCCTGGAGATCTTGCAACAAAGGGTTGAGCGAGGCGACCAAGTTTTCCTACCTAACATTCAGTCAATCCAGCTTATCGAACCCAGGCCTCATTTCGGGAGTTTCGACGTGGAATCGTTCCTTCAATTCGTGAAAATTCGTCACCATCTCATGCGGTCTGAGGTGGACGTCCGATTGTCGGGGCAGCCAGATTCCCTGCGCAGGATCGTATTTCGCTTCACAGAATGCGACTCGGAATTCAGCGGACAGACTAGGGAGTGGGGGTTGGCGTTGGATACGATTAGCCTGCTCGAGAAGTCGTATGGTGTTGTCGTGGATAGAGTGTTCTTCCCTCAGTAGTTGGAAACTCATGAATCTGACGAGTGTTGCGAATATTAGATATGCTAAGTAGTATCATTTGAAGTCCTTCGCTTGCGACGTAGTTCTAGTTACAAGCTTGGCATCTTCAAGTAATTGCGATGAGTGCAGGCAAGTGACAGGGCCAACTATTCAACATGACGCTCGTCTCCCTCATCGCTCTCCGTTTCTTCACAAACATTCTCTGCCTCGTCATTAGTCTCCTCGTCTCCCTCATCTGAACCCGGTAGAGTTTTACATAGGATTATGTATCCTCTGGAAGATCAGAACGGGTTTCCCGAACAGACCCTTACCTATCCCACTGGCAGTGCCAGTAGCCCGACGTTTTGAGCTCCGATTGCACGAGGCTCACTTTAGCCTAGTTGGAACCTACGTTGATATCTCCCATCAGACTCTATCTCTCGTTTCAACCGCGACCTTCCCGCTATGGTCTTCTTGCACGACGACACCTCTGCTAAACCCGAAGCCCCTCTGGATATAACCTATCTGCTCAACACCAACTATCCCCCGAACGATGTCGAAGAAGCTGTGGTACGACGGGAGATTGATGTGCTGGAACCATCGATCGAGAGGGTTCGCGCGCAGCTCGGGGAACTTGAAGAGCGCTTGCTTCGCTATCGTTCAATTATCTCTCCGATCAGAAGGGTTCCTCAAGAAACTATTGGGGAGATTTTCACCTCTATGCTTGACATTCTCCCTCAGGATTATGAAACACGAACCGAGACCCTACTCCGGCTTGCCCTTGTGTGCAAGGCGTGGAATGATGAAGCGCACAAGTCCTGTCACTGGTCAGAGCTTCGCATCCCCATCTCCCAGGCGGCGGGGATTCCGACGTACAAGGAGATCGAATGGCGGTTCAAGGGTCTCCGAATGGTCACCATCGAGGACTTTGGAGACTGCGAATGCCTTCAATCGGCAGACCAGAATGCGTGCCTACTGAAGAATAGCGCATTCCTTCAGTTACTCTCCAGATACTCCTCGTTGAGGAGCATTTCCCTCTCCCTCTCTTGCATTCGATGTTTCACAAACTTGATGCAATCCATCAGGATAGGGAAGGAAGCACAGCTGAATTGGTCAATGATCAGAAGCCTGACCCTGCGTATCAACGCTTTCCACCAGCTCCAACCGACTACCGAGTTGCATCACGATTTCAACCTGACGAAACTGCCACCGTCCCTTACATCGCTGTCCCTCTTTTTGCCGTCTCCGTCATGGCACGGTGAAAGCTTCGTTCAACTCAGCTTCCCAACGCAATCGCTTATGAGTTTGATATCGCTCCATCTCAGTTTTGACTGGGGAACAGATTTCTTTCTTGTGGCCCTTCAAGGTCTCCTGAATTTGCAATCCTTGCAGCTTGACGGGAGGTCGTCCGAGGCGTCAAAGTCATGGGAAGAGAACTTCCAAGTTGGCGAAATCGAGCTTCCAAAATTGCGCACCTTGGATATCAATTTAACGCTCTCTGCAGCTGCGGTATTTCTACCACGCCTTTCGCTCCCAGCGTTAGTAGACGTCCGAATCGGTGTCTACAAGAGCGGAGAGTTGTGCGAAAAGCTGAACTACCTCAAGGCGCGTTCTCCGGGAATGCCGTCAGCGCCTACCCTGCTCTCATTAACAGTCTATTCCGCCCAGTCGCAAGGCCTCCATCGCCCCGAAAGTACCACTAGTGATTGGGAAATCTTTGACGCCCTTTCCGCCATTCCATCGCTTCAGCATATCAGCCTCAGGGAACTATACTTTGATTTGCGACGTTTCCTTGAGCTCTTGGAGCGAAAGGCGGAGCAGGGTGGCCAGGGCTTTCTTCCATGCATTCAGTCGATCCAAGTTATCGATTTGACTGATCTTATGGGTGGTTTCGACTTCGAGTCGTTTCTCCAATACGTGAAGTTCCGACACGAACGCACGCAAGATATGGTCGATCCGCTGGTGGTGGGTCGATCATCGGACTCCTTGCGGAGGGTTACGTTTGGGTTTCGGAAGATACCTTATAAACTAGATTTTGGGCCGGATTCGTTAGGTGGAAATTGGGAACTAGCTCAGGGAACAATTGAGTTACTCAAGAACTTATACGGCGTTGTCGTTGACCAGGTTTTCCTCTCTGACTAGCAGCTGTTAGTGCTTATATGAACTACTCATTTCACGCTCTGTTGTTATCATGATAATCCCCTTCAAATCCCCTTCACTTGTAGCTTTTCAGTAAATCCTCCAATCCCCACACCTGATCGTAGGTCCAAGGTTGGTTTAGCCATGAATATTCGAACTGTGTCACGGTGTATTCGTCGTTACAATGGTCCTAATACGGTGTCTTTTCGAGCTCCGCTTCCACGAGGCTCAACGAGTCCCCAATCGGGTGTCGACGCTATCATCTCTTTCTTACCGCCACCACCTTCGTTCCCGCGATGGTCCAGCCACCCAACGACGCGGCTGCTGGCACCAAAGGATCACTGGATATATCCCATTTACTTTACACCAACTCTCCGCCTAACGACGTCGAAATAGTGTTCGCACGGGGGGAGATCGATGTGCTGCATACATCGATACAAAGAATCGTGCGCAGCTTGAAGAGCTCGAAGATCGCTTCCTACGTTGCAAGTCAGTCCTTGCTCCGATCCGGCAGGTCCTACAGGAAGTCATCGGAGAGATCTTCAGGTTCGCACTTGAGGCCCTCACCGACTCGGACTACAAGGCTCAAGCGGGCGATCTACTCCGGCTTGCCCTGGTCTGCAAAACGTGGAATGACGAGGCCCAAAAGTCTTTCCACTGGCCAGACTTCCAGATTTCTATTTCCTCAAGACCCGGGATCCCAAGCTACAAGGAGGTTGAGCGGCGGCTCAAAGACCTCCGACTTCTCACCATCGATGACTCTGGAGACTGCATTTGCTTTCGATCAGCCGAGCAGGATGCACGTGTGGCGACAGTCGAGAGACACGGGATAATACCAGCGTATGATTCGGTAGCGCGGTTCGTTCGGCTTATGTACCACCCGCTACTGAGGGAAGAATGCTCTGTCCACGATTATACCATAGGACTTCTCAAGCAGGTCAATTGTGTCCAGTGCCAGTTCCCATTCTGTAGCCTGTTCGCGGAATTCCGAAACGTGATTGAGGGATTTCCTGAAATGAAATGCGATTCTGCGCAAGGAGTCCAGTCGCCTCGCAGCTTCAAGGTCCGCCTGGGGCTGCATGAGATGGTGACGAAATTTCACGAATTGGAGGAACGATTCGACGTCGAAGCTCCCGAAGTGAAGCCTAGGTTCGATAAGCTGGATTGACTGAATGTTCGGTAGGAAAACCTTGTCACCCTGGTCAACCCTTTTTTGCAAGATCTCCGGGAACAAGCGCGAACTGAAGCTTATCCCCCGAATGGTGAAGCTTTGAAGCGATGGGATAGCGAAGAAAATGTCAACTAATCCTGCCTCACTCCCGCATGCGCGAAATGTTTCATCCTCTGCCAACCAAATGGAATAGATTGTCAAGGATTGCAAAGTTGGAGCGGACGGGGTGCCAGGAGGAAAAACTTTCAGATGCACCAGATTTTCGCGGACCTCTTTGCCATGGTCTACACCCATTCGGACGTGTACCAAGGCGGGAGTGGAAAGCAGGGGTAAAACGGCGGCCGATCCCGAGGGCCTCATATTGACATCCAAGGTATGCAATCTTGGAAGCACAATTTCGGTAGCATCCCCCCTCCATCCTGTTGAAAGCTCGAAGTACTTCCCATCAAGCCGCAAGGATTGTAAATTTGGGCTTTGTCGAAGGACGTAAAGGAAGACATTGGGTCCCCAGTCGCAACCGAGGTGGAGGAACGTCAGATTTTTGAAGCGCCGAGGGACGCTGAAAATCAAGGGTAGCACAATACGTGGTGTATCGGATGGCGTTGGCAGAAAAAGGGATAAGGATGTGACGGATGGTGGCAGATTCGCGAGCTTGAAATTGTTCTCCGACTCCGCTGTTTGTTGTAGGTGTTGGAAAGCCTTGATATGCAGGGTAAGGGTTCGGACCGTAGACCAAGGCCCTCGTTCTTTACTACGTCCAGTCTTCATCGTGCATATGAAGTTTTCAAAACATCGAACGCAAGAGAGGGAGAAGGAGAGGCTCTGCAACAGTAGGGATCTCGAGAGCAGCTGGTAGCACACACTATTCTTCCGCCAATACTCGCAACTTCGAAAATCCATTGCTAGTGTTAAAAAGACTCGGATTATTGGACTTTTGCTCTCACTCCGGATAAGCTTCAACTTGGATATCTCATTAGAAAACGTAGCACAAGACCCTGCAATTCTATCATTTTTTTTGTGTTTGCTCCCTGAGGAGACGTGGTAACCCTGCCAGTCTGCCGAGCCCATGACGCGGTATACCGACGCGCCATGATTTCCCATCAATTCCGTCGCGTCTCCACTTTTTCTCTCATTCTCCACACTCCTTGTCCTCAACACCCATGTCGGTCGCTTCCACCATAGTGAACTTGCGTTCACGGACAAGAATCATTGCTATACCGCTTTCAAGACCTCGAATACCAGTCACAACGAAGAGTGGGCCTCCAATAGGCTTGACGTACTATCAATTTCAACTCGCTTCCAGGGAGACGAAACGGAGACTCCAAGAGGCTGAGGAGGAGGCAGACAAGAGTCGGCCAAGCTGGATACCCAAAGGTGGCCTCTTGAAGTGGGCTCAAACCAAGGCAGCCGATACCTGGGCTTCGTTTGGGAAGGCTGAAGGAGGATGGAAGGTGTGTTACACGAGGGCTTCGAGGGTACAACTGCTGACAGTCCGAGCAGTTGAAGACTTTTCAGTTTGGAGAGCGGATGGTGGATAGGATGGAGTTTGAGGAGCTAGCCTTGAAGAGCGTCGACCCATCGCTTGGCCCGTCCTTGACCCACCCTGCATCGAGTGAGATGGAGTCGAGCGAGAAACATGGACTTCGGGTGCGCTTTCCCACCTCGAAATGCGATTTAAGGTGCTAAGTCTACCCAGATACCCTTGTACTACCCCCAGAAGATCCTGTCTCGCGAGACCGTCATGTCCGAGCTGCGGCAGTACGTCGAGCACCGGATACCCGCGCATCGAAAAGGGTTCTACACATGGCTGGCCATCGCACCCTTGACGGCGCCCTTCATGATCGTCCTGTCATCCCCAACCTCCCATTCTTCTTCTGCATATGGAGATCTTGGTCGCATTATAGAGGTTTGTCTTCTTCTCCATCCCTTAACCTCCTCTGACTGATAGATATCCTTGCAGCTTTTAGATCATCGCAATACCTACAATCCCTGCTGGACCAACAAGTCATCGTCCCGGAGCCCAGTGAAGAGCTAGACCAAATTTACGAAGAGTATACCCCCAAGTCGCTCCCTCCACCTTCAGATCACAGTCCGGCAGCGACACCGCAGCACGAGCTGCTGCTCACCAAGGCCGCTGTACCTGCTATCGTCGAGCGCTTCGAGCTCGAGCCGAGTACCACTACGGATCTGTACAGGGCGCTGGAGCAGGTCAGGGTTAGGAATGGGGGCAAGGCCTAGCCATGACCGGGAGATAAATACGACGATGAGCAGCGAAACACGACCGCTATTTATGTCGATGCTGCCTCCCCCGCCCCGCATAGAGGGCACCAGAATTCCCTGGTCTCTCAAATGTGACTTTCCAGTGCTGAATAGTTTTCTCGGGTTTCGTATTTGTTGTGTGTAATGTATAACTGGACAGACCATTGAACTGATTAGAGATTCATCCTCGAACTTCCTAACCACTGTAATCCATGTAGACTAATTCAAACCAACTACGCCCCTCAGTGCATCGCACGCTAAACTCAGGAAACCTAACTATAGCTGTCCTCCTCAGCTACCCCAGGTGTGTCTCTATTTCTATTCTTGCAATACACCGAGTGTGATAGGGTGACGTCGACGTATCGACGCGGCAGTGCACACAGGGCAACAGGGGCACGCCGCAACACACCCACTCCATCCGGAGCCCATCACAGCCAAATGCGCCCACTCTCCCTTCACTCTCCTCACACCGCTCTCCCTTCCTCCTCCTTCCACCTCTTATACGTACCCTAGGGAGCTGGACCTCCCTATTCGCTTGGACGACAAAACTCAACTTAGCTGGACTACAATACTCAATCGCGCCCAGGAACTTGTGATTGAAGCGCTGGTCGATTCTTGGAAGAAAGAAGTAAAGACGACATGTTGAATGTGTTCGTTGGGAAGACCGTGGTTGGGTCCACCGCTGCAACTTTGGCTCGCTTACTCGTTTGCGCGTTACTCGCAACCTCGCTCGCCTATGCAAGGCCGTTGAAGCATAGTGAAGGCCCAAGTGGTGTCATTCCTCGGTAAGCACCCATCCGATCAGTCCTCTTCTCTGCATCGTAACTAACAGAAAGCCCATCGCCCAGCCGAGGATGCGCTTTGCAAGTTACAGAGCAGGATCGCTTGGAGATGGAGGACGGGTTGAAAGTCGTGAGAGAACAAGGCGCCCTGGAGCTTGAACGAAGATCGGCGGATCCTCCCAAAGCCCCTAACTCCACGTACCCGACTACGAACACGAGCTCGGTCCTCGTTGGAGTGTTGCCTAAGGTCACTTTCGACGTGTTCTTCCATGTCTTGTATGCCAACGAGACATATGAGGGTGGTTATGTGCCGTACGTCCAGTACCGACTTCGAACACCGTATGGTGCGAGGACTGACTGTTGGGTACAACATGCAGGGATAATCAGATCCAAGAGCAGATTGCTGTACTCAACCGTGACTATGCGTCGACGAACATCTCTTGGAACCTCGTCAACGTAACAAGGATCCACAACGCCGACTGGTTCACGAACGTCTGGCCCGGATCGTACGTCTCCCCTTCAGACATCCCTTCCAACTCTTCTCTTTGACACGCACCCCTCGCAGACCCCAAGAAGACCAAATGAAACGCACCTACCACAAAGGCGGCAACTCCAGCGCGCTCAACGTCTTCACATGCGGGTTCAACGCAACCGACCGCACACTAGGCTACGCCACCCTCCCCTCCGCGTACCTCCGCGACCCCATCCACGACGGGCTTATGATACGCTATACCACCCTGCCCGGGGGGAACAACACCAACTATAACCTGGGCAGGACGATTGTGCATGAGCTCGGGCATTGGTTGGGACTGTATCATACCTTTGAAGGGGGGTGTACGGGTGTGGGAGATAATGTGGAGGATACCGCTCCGGAGGCGAGTGGGGCGGAAGGGTGCCCCGTGGGGAGGAAGAGTTGTCCGGGGAGTAAGGTTGAGGATCCCATACGTGAGTTTCCCTGTGGCCCGAGTGAAAAGAACGGTGGACTGATGCGAGCGTAATAGATAACTTCATGGACTACTCGTTTGACTCGTGCATGACGCATTTCACGGCGGGACAGGCTGTAAGGATGCATGAAGCCATCTGGCATCGAAACGTGGAGTGGAGGACCTCGACTTCTTCATTGGCGATGAAGCGCTGGCCAACGCGAAGACACCTGGCTATGGCGTGCACTATCCTATCCGACACGGAATGATTGAGAACTGGGACCATATGGAGCGCTACTGGGAGCAGACTATCTTCAAATATCTGCGAGCTGAGCCTGAAGATCACTACTTCCTGCTGGTACGTCACGCTTCTGTCTACTGCGCAATGCGGCCTACCTTGACGACGCTGAATTGTACGGATAGACTGAACCTCCTCTTAACCCACCCGAGAACAGAGAGCAAACAGCCGAGATCTTCTTTGAATCCTTCAACATCAAGGGATTGTACATCGCTGTCCAGGCCGTGCTGGCTCTCGCAGCATCGTGGTCGTCAAACCGCGTCACCGACCGCACCCTCACTGGTACTGTCATCGATTCTGGAGATGGTGTTACGCACGTTATTCCTTGCGCGGAAGGATATGTCATCGGCAGTGCTATCAAACACATCCCTATTGCTGGCCGCGATATCTCCCAGTTCGTGCTCAACTTGATGCGTGAGCGGGGGGAAATGGCGAACGTACCTCCTGAGGATCAGCTCAAGGTGGCTAACAAAGTCAAGGAGAACTACAGCTACGTCTGCCAGGATATTGTTAGGGAGTTTAGGAAGTACGACGAGGAACCGTACAAGTACTTCCAGCGCTACGATGGAGAGTATAGCGTCACGAAGAAGGTTCGTCTGCGTTGCGATCAGCTTTGTCACAGTGAAGGCTAACCTTTCGGTACCAGCCGTACTCTGTGGATGTTGGATATGAGCGTTTCCTCGCTCCCGAAATCTTCTTCAACCCCGAGATCTACTCATCCGACTTCCTTACCCCGCTTCCGGAGATCGTCGACGACGTCATCCAGCAATCGCCCATCGATGTTCGTCGTGGGCTCTACAAGGTGTGTCTTCTCGGACTCTCATCCCGAGCTCGGGGCTCACTCTCCATTCAGAACATCGTTTTGTCTGGTGGTTCGACCATGTTCCAGCACTTCGGAAACAGGTTGAAGCGTGACCTCAAGCAGCTTGTGGATCGTCGATTAGATCAGAGTGCCATCCTCAGCGGAAGTGCGGTTCGCGTATGTTCATCCTCACTTCAAATGGCTGCTTCTTTCTCACTTCTATGGTATCTAGTCTTCTGGTGTGGAGGTCGATGTCATCTCGCACAAGCGCCAACGGTATGTCCATCCTTCTGAATTACCATGGGAATTCACCTGATCCTCCACGCCAGCTATGCCGTATGGTTTGGTGGCTCCCTTCTTGCGTCACTTGTAAGTCGAATATTCCCCCCTCACTTCCACACTGCTGATGAGACTCCCACAGCCCGAATTCTACACTTCCTGCCACACGAAGGCGCAGTACGACGAAATCGGTCCCAGTATCTGCCGTCGCTACCAGATCTTCGGCAGCGCAACCTAAGCGCCCGCTATTTTGTAAACACATCGATACCACACACATTCCGCGTTTCTCAGGTAATAAACAATATTCAAATAACATCTATAGTGCATATATCATGAAGACAAATTTCGTTACACAAAGGGCAGAAGGGCTATAGTTTCTTCGGCGTAAGCTTCCGTTCAAATGGATTCTTGCGCTCCAGCAGAGGTGTTGTCTCCGGCGTGCGTATCACAAAGCTCCTCTTGAACAATGGCTGAACCTCGAGAGTTGCCCATTTGAGCATTATCAGCTCGTGGGCTCTGATAGATGGGTCCGATTCATATCGACTTGCTCCGATACCGTCCTCGTAATTGAAGGCGATTGCGACACCATCCGAGGAGCCATGGCCAGTTATCAGCGTGGTGCGCTTCGTGGAAAGGTTCGCCCTACATTTGCCTTCCTTTGGCAAATGCGGTATTCCCGTGTGGTGAGCCGCCTCTTCGAGGGTGAAGTCCCAGAAGCGGCATGTGCAGCCACAAGTGCAGCTGATACCCTTTAACTCACAAGATTTGTGGCAGCAGGTAGGACACGGACGGCTGGTGTCTCGGGGTCCTTTAGACCCCAAGATATGGAGTCGGAATAGGGTCCTGAAGTTATACCCGAAGTAGTGCAGGGCATTCTCGGGTATCTCTGGTTCAGGGTGCCTGGCGGGGCGGCAAACTTCAGGAAGTCGAAGGAAGATGGATGCGCCTCCACCCCAGAAAGAAATCGCCTCCAGAGTCTGTATCTTGCAGGTGTACGGAGCCGACTCTGGGTCATACTCGTAGAATTCGACTTCGCCATCCCGAGAGGTAGAAACCGTAACCTCGTCGACTAAGGTGTCACCAATGAATCTCCTCCAGATACCTTCATTGACAGTTCCAGTGCGGCTGCTGAAAATCCAGTAGTGGTCGGGCTGGCGCAAGTTTATCTGACCTCTCTTCCAAGGAGCCTCGAACAGGAGCTCATTGACGATCTTCGCAGTCTTCTCGTCGTGAGGCCACTCAGAGGCTAGAGCATCGGGTACTAGATTGCAGAAGAGCGCGTTGACGTCGACTTCGGATGAAGGAACAAGGAACGGGGAGGATGCTAATGCCCATGCCTCTTCGCGCAGGAGAAGCTGCTTCTTGGTTAGGGTTTTAGGCTTAACACTGGCTGGCCCTGTTTCATGTGCGTCGATGAGAAAGGTTGGGGTGGCGACTGGGGTAGAAAGAAGTGCTGTGGCCTTGTTCTTGTACATTTCGATGAGATTCTGGAGGTCCTGGCCGACGTGTGGGAGGTGATGAGCGGGGCATCATACATCTGTTTCTCAATCCCAGATTTATACCTTTAAGAACTGCAGCCGCCATGGCTTTGACCTAGGTGTTATCGGGAGCATTCTTGCCAACCAGTCGCTTTGCCATGCCCTCTTTGAATTGCTTTGTGGACCTATATGGACCGTGACCCGTGCCACCCCGGGCACAGTGATGGCGTCAATCATGGCGCTTTGATTCGACGGCCCCAGTGTTCGTCATCTCAACAGTCATGGCGACTTCGAATAGTCACTGTGAAGTTCTGCCAGTATAATCAGTCAGCAAGCTGGGGAACCTCTCTACCATCATGTCGAAAGCAGCCAAGCTGCCCATCTCGGCTCTACCGATCCCTCCGCCGTCTCGTCTCTTGATTCACAACTTGACGCCAGACACATGGACGCCAAACCCTACGGCATTCAGGACTAATCTTTTGACGACAAACCCCAGTTTGCAGAGGAGGGCACGGCTGTTGGGACCGCCTTGCCACTTCTCTCATGTCACACCATTCCCCGTCCCATTTCCTTACGATATCCAGCCACCATCCCCTACCGAGGATCCAGTGAAGGACGCAGATAAGGGTGCATATATCGAGAAATGGCTGGCGAAGCGAGAAGCAGTCAATGTTCAACCTCCCAATCCTCGTTTTCCAAACGCGACGTTGCGCAAGTTCTACGGCGAACATCGGGAGCAACCTACAGAGCTCATTGGGCTCTCCGAGACCGGCCTACGCGATTGCGTTCCTCATTTGGATGTCGGCGATGCTTTCGCTATCCTTGGGGCACCCAGTTTATCGGATTCGTTTGGAGATGAGGGTGATGGGCAACCTTCGGATATCCCAGAGGCTGTTGAAGCTCGGGACGACCTGATCGACGTTCTCAGCGGCCATGGGGTCCTAATGACTCCAGACGAAGTATCACCGAGTGAAGGATTTGCGCCCTGGTCTTTGCGATACAGTGGTCACCAATTCGGGTCATGGGCAGGACAATTAGGGGACGGTCGTGCCATCTCTATCCGTATGTGGTTTCTAACCACGTTCGCTACGCTCGCTTACGATACGACTCTATCACAGTCGTAACACCCAAAAGCGACGACCTAAATGACACTATGGAACTCCAGCTCAAGGGCTCTGGAAGGACGCCGTTTTCTCGGAGCGCGGATGGTCTTGCCGTCCTGCGTTCCTCTATCCGCGAGTACCTTTGCTCAGAAGCAATGCAAGCTCTCGGTATTCCCACCACTCGGTCCCTCTCCTTGATCCACCTTCCGAATCTGCCAGTTCAACGTGAACGCACAGAGACAGCTTGCATCCTCACGCGGATGGCACCTTCCTTCATCCGTATCGGCAACTTTGAAGCCTTTAATGGCCCTACTAACATGTTCTTCTTCGGTGGAGGGCAACAGGACCCTGACTATGAAGGTCTGCGCATCCTTGGAGAATGGGTGGTTCGTAATGTCCTCAGGCTTCCCATTGAAGTGGGTAAGCCGTGGGGTGAAGAGTTGGTCTTCGAGGTGGCGAGGAGAAATGCCAAAATGGTTGCTGGGTGGCAGGCGTACGGGTTCATGCACGGCGTTATCAACACAGACAAGTGAGTTCTGCTTCATCGAAGCTTTCTGGGAGGTCGTTGCTAACATGTCCTCTATAGCGTCTCTATCCTGGGCCTCACAATCGACTACGGCCCTTACGCGTTCATGGACGTTTTCGACTCTAACCATATTTGCAATCACACCGACGAGGGTGGAAGGTATTCATACAAGTACCAACCAAACATGATCGTTTACGCTCTCCGTGCACTGCTCAACGCTCTTGCACCTCTCATCGGGGCGGAGAAGGAGTTTGGAAGCGCGATGGAGCAAGGCTGGACCGCGGAGGTACCGAAGGAGAAGATCGAGGAGTGGACGAAGGAGGGACTTGAGAGCAAGGACGAGGTTGAGAGGATTGTGCAACAGACCGCTGCTGATGAGTATGGCCGCCTCATGCGTAAGGTCTGTCGTTTTTGTGTCTTCTTCGTAATATCAGACTTCTGAACGTCATGTCTCACCTCCCTACATAGCGCCTTGGACTTCATCTTGCGGGCTCTAGTGACGAGTCGACCCTGTTCCGTCCTCTGCTGAATATCATGGAAGATCACGAGCTCGACTTCCACTCAACCTTCCGCATCCTAGCTTCACTCAAAGCTGATGATCTCCCCATCCACTGCCGCCCCTGGAACCGAGCCTTCTTACGAGGCAGTCGACGAATTCATCACTGGGCGGCTACTTACTGTGACTCCCGACCCGTCAAGAACTGATACTGAACGCGCGAAAGAAGACTGGCGCAAGTGGCTTACCGCCTATGCCCGACGGATCCAAGTCGAATTTGCAGACGCTGAGACGCTAGGTTGGGACCGTGACTTCCAGAAGATGGAGGAGCAGCGCAAAGCAGAGATGCGGGCTGTGAATCCGCGCTTTGTACTGAGGCAGTGGGTCCTTGAGGACGTCATCAAGCGGGTCGAGAGGGACTCAACCTCCGGCAAGCTGGTTCTCGCCAAAGTTATGCATATGGCGTGCAATCCATTCGAGCCCTGGGGAGCGGAGGATGAGCCAACTCCTCTGGACAAGGAGGAAGAAGCGGAGCGGGAGTATTGCGGTTTGGGGGAGAAGAAGATGCTTGGATTCCAGTGTAGCTGCTCATCCTAAGACACTGTGTTCGCAGGGAAAATCTACGTATCGCTGAATGTATGTATCATAGTTACTAGGGTGATTTCACTCACTTCACGCGAGAGACGAGGAAGGTTGGTTCAAGGGCGAAACTTGCGGTGACTATGCCGCTCTTCCAGAGTCCTTTTATTGAAGGTTGTCAAGCCTTTAAGGCGCTGTAGGTAATAGTCACAGCGCTAGCTGCATATTCATTTTGTACACTACTAGACATACATACAGCACAACAGCAGGCAAATAATAATAAATTTAAGCTGGGAGGGTACTCGAAGGGTACTGCTTGGCCGATGGAACTGCCAATTGGAAGAGGGAGATGGCAGAAATATTAGGATTAAGCTGTGTGCAGGAGAACAGGAAGGAAAAGAAGAGAATAGAATGATGGTGTGTGAAAGGTGAAGCGAAAGTCATAGTCATGGGTCATAAAAGTCGTCATAAAAGGGCCAGGGGAAATGGTCCGTAGGGTATGCCATAGGGTGGATACAGAGTGGGGGTTGCAGGTTGAGAGTGGAGCTTTGACCAGTCTACAAAAGTCGCGAAGATGCAGTGGATGCCCAAACAACGGTCCAAGAGGGCGACGCGGATAAGACTTCGACGGCAAGCACGCGCGCCAAGTTTTATGTGGGCCATCCTCTAGCCATCCTGGCTGCGCCACCTCCCACTCTTCCCAGGAAGTCCCAAACGGCCGCCGTCCCGTCTCCCCTCGCTGCCACAGAGAAGCCCTCCCCTGCAGCTCCGATAGAGTTGAAGCTATTCCAAGCTGCGCGATCATAGTATGTCGCACCCCCTGGGATCGAGTAATGGGGCACAACGTACGGGCTAATGGCGAGCATGACCAACGCCGATGCGCCGACCACCATGACAGCCTGCCCCAGCACGGTTGACATCAAAGCACCCTTGCCGTTGTCGCCAAACACGTAGGTATTGTAGATGTTGTAGAACCTGTTCCGGCGGCTCTTGCCTTTGCCAGATTCGGACGACTTGGAAGGGCGTTTGGTTCCAGAGGTCTCGATGATTTTATCGATGACTAGACAGTCCACACCCAGCTCTTCCTTGAGCGCTTTCCATTCTTCAACGAGTTCCTCAGAGACGCCGTCGGGAACAGGATCCAAAGGAATCTTCGCCCCCGAGTGCCATTTCTTGAGGACTTCTGCGACAATGCTCCAATTGTGCTGATGTTCAGGATCGGTGACCTGGCTGTAAGAGGGGGGCTGGTCGAGGGATATCATGCTAGGGTCGATGTCGAACAATGTCCTCGCTTTGCTTGCTTTGGGAGTAGCGGGGATCACAGTAGACGAAGATGATGCCATACTCTCAAGGCTGTGAGGAGACGGCGACCGAGAAGGCTCTACAACAGGCTCGTCGGTTTGAACTTCCATCTCGCAGGTATTGGTGGGTGCCTTGGCAGCAGGGGCAGGCACGGGAACCTCATCGGTTTGCGTACTGAGGGTAGCATAGAGGATTCTGGGCGGCGCGTCGGTTTGGGCGGAGCGAGAAACAGCAAACAGTGTCGGGTCGTATTGGATACCAGTGTCGGAGTATTCTTTCACCTCCTCGAATGCGCGGTGCTGGTACTTTTCGACAGCAGCGCGACTGGCAACCTTCTAGTGTGAAGTGAGTTAATCTGGCTGTAATACAACTTCAAGTCCGAACCAAAGTATCTTACCTTCTTCTTTCGCGTAATGATGGTCTGGATCACATCCTCCTCCTCCCCTTCCGTCTCGATTTCCTCGTCGACGGCTGTGTCCGTGCTTGTATTACCCTCACTTTCCTCCTCATGTTCCTCTTCATCAAAGTTCATCTTCCCAGCCAACTCCTTGTGGAGAGTATTGCCAACGCCCTCCATTTCACCTGAACCTGATTGCCCGGCGATCCCGCTCTTACTTTGCGCTCGCAACTCGTCAATATCAAAGCGCATTCGGTCGATCGTCTCTTTCAGCAAGATGTTTTCTTGCTTCTGTTCTTCGAGATCACCGAATGCAGTCGCAGCGTTGGTGAGCTCTTCTTCAAGCTGCGCGATGCGGATTTCATATACCGAACGCTCTTTTTCGAGCTTGTCTCTTTCCATCTCCATCATGGAAAGGGTTTCCTTGACACTTCGTAGTTCGTCTTCCCTCTCCCTCAGTTCGATCCGGTACTTCTCGGAGGCAGCGCACTGTTCCTGATAGTTCTTCTGGAGGGATGCGTATGTGTTCTTGGTGGACTGTAGATGTTTGTTGATCTTGACTATGTCCGCTTCGAGGGTCGTGATTTGGTGCATGTTCGTTCGCTGAAAGCAGATAAGTCACAATGCAGGCACCGCGCGGTTATCGTACTCACCTCCTTCGATCGGAGCTCCTTTTCTTCCCTCTTGGCCGCATTTAGTTCTTGACGCGCTGTATCAAGAAGAGCTTGAAGCTCAGCATATTCGGCTTCATGCTCTGCGACCTTTCTATGCAGGATCTCCTCGGACTCAATCCTCTTTCTTTTCAGCGCTTCATTCTGTCTCTGCAAAGCTTCTAGGCGGGCGATGTCGTCCATCGATGCGGTGGAATCCCTGTAATCCCTCCCTGTGATCAGCCCGAGCACCGCGTCCTCTTCGTCAGAGTCATTCGCCTCGTCAGGATCGAATCGGGGCAAGGGGACAGTGTTCGAGCCTTCGCCGCCCCCGAGACTCGTACGCCTGCCCGGGATCACGCTACCGTGGACCATGGTCTCCTCGGCGGATGTGTCAAAGTCATTAGGGAAGTGAAGGGACGCGAAATTCCCAGAACCATTGTGCGAGTGTTGGCGTGAGGGAGGTCGTGAATATGGCCCTGGCGATGACACGGGGGAGAAAGAACCAAGCTCAAGCGAAGAAGTTGTTGGCGAAACGGGATTGGAGGGAGCGCGAGCGCGGCCACTATGGGCAGTCCGGAAAGAGGTGGGAGCACCAGAGTAGCCGGACTTGTGGTACTGTTAGTACATTGATCATTTCGAAGAAGAAATGCGCATTGGTTACCTCGGAGTCACTCTGGTTTCCTGCATCACTCTTCCTTCGGTGTGGACGTGGTCGCGCTGATCCCCAGCTGGAGGGGGCATTTGTGAGTGGCGTCGATCGCTGTCTTGTTGCAGCGTCGAAAGGGGACTTCGCCGAGTTTGCTGAGCCCGGCGTCAGTGGGGGTCCTCGGGATGGCGGTCGGCTTGCTGAGCCTTGATAGTACGCATAGTTCGATTCGTTGCTGGACGACCGAGAATGGTCCGCACTGCGACGACCATCGGACCGGCCCCGATCGTTTTGAGAGGAGTCGTCATCTTCAGGACTAANTGGGGGGCTTGGACTTCCGGCAGTCTTCTGCGCGATGAACTTGAGNAGCATTCCGGGGGTGACTTCGATTCCTGGGTTNGCGGCCAAGAGGCCTTCGAGCATGCTTTGCTCCTCGTTGGTGAGAAGGGGTTCTCCATTGTAGGCGTCGGAGAAGGCGAAGAGGACGTCNACTANGGCATCCGCGGGGATACATGGTTCGTCGCCGTCGTTGTTGTATGACTTTGGGTGGCTATAGAAGATTCCGTTGAGTACATCTTCTATGTCGCCTATTGACTGTCGGTTTCTGCCGTAGGTTNGGTCCTAAACAAGAATGCTATCACCAATTACTGAGTTCCTTTACTAAGAGCGTACCATGATGTTGATTTGCGGCTATAGCATCGATTTGCGGCGAGATTGTGGTAGTTGCGCTGAGAAAGGGCTCCTGNGCTGTTCGAGCAAAGCGCGTCAAACACGGCTGGCACGTGCCCGTTC
>JANDKE010000417.1:0-25804 GCA_027627275.1 Coprinellus aureogranulatus
TTTAGTTCTTCGCCTCTTTGAAACCCCTTTCACGCTCTCTGAGCTTTAAGCTCCTCGTCCCGTACCTCCATCCCATCCTTTCCTTTTGGTTCCGTGTTGACGAGAAAACTCTAACTAACTGATGTGCGTTTGTTCGTTTGTACAGTCGATGTCGATGGTCCAGAGCCTCTTCACCCACAACACGAACGCTACGCAACACGCGCGCAAGTCCTCCGCGCCTTCGCCGCTCCAGCAAATTGCGCTCCAACACCAATCCACCACTTCCTCCTCCGCTCCCTCATCCAATCCTGCTCCCTCTCCCCTTTCCCTCATCTCACCCCCGTCGTCAACCCAAGAGCAAGGTCATACTGGATCCGACTCGGGCTCGAGCAGTGAGAGCGGGTCGCCGTTCACGCCGAGCTCGGTGCCTAGTCATGCGTTTATGATGCCGAGTTATGAGACGCTCCTTGAGCCGCCTAGGGAGAGTACGTACGACGGGTGCGATTCCTCTTCCCTTCCCTCTGGCTCTCTCCACCACCACCACCATTCCGCTTCCCTCCCGTCATCGCACTTGCACGGACACGCCGACTTCTCCAGTTCAATCGGAATGGGACTAGGAGGAGGACTAGGAGGAGGAGGGGGCATGGTGGATAATATGGGAATGGGGATGGATATGGAGGGTATGCTTATGACGGGCACGAGGTGTGAGTGGGGCGGGGGCGCACCAGGATGCGTATGGCGCCGAGGGACCGTTTGGGGGGTGGGATTGGCCTGTGGGGGAGGGGACGTTGGATAATAACTGGGATGTTAACTCCATACCCCTTGCCTCTCTCTCACCCTCGTCTTTATCCCCCGGCTCGAACTGCATGGACCCGACGAATGGGATGGACGGGATGAACCAAGGGATGGACGGGATGACCCACGACCCCGCGTCGATGACGAGCCCTACACAGCAGCTTACCTCTCAATTCGGGTCTCTTGGTATGGGCGGAGCGGGGAAGGGTATCGAGATGGGCGCCTTTGACGAGCAGGCGTTTGACGGGATGGGAGGGATGGAGTATGGGAGCGACCCGACGTTGATTGGGGTTAATGGGTATGATGATATCCTTGCGGGAGGGGCGTTCGCTTGATGCGGGCGTCTTTCACTCCTTGCTCATCTATCCTCCCTCTCTCCTTTTTGGATTTCGTTGAGAACATACGACGACGACGGTGGATAGTGGGTTGGATAGGATAGGATAAAGGTGGATGGAGGACGGAGGATGGATGGGTATGTTCCGCGTTTCTTGAGTCTCGCTTCACTTTTCGTTTCGACTTCGTTCCTCTCCCCCTCTACGCGGGGGTGTATACCATTGCGACTCTTTTCTTATCGGCATCTCTCGTGTACCATCTACGGTCCATCTTTCACGCTCGTTTCTTTCTTGGTTTATCTCTTGTTTGTTGTAACATCATCACCACTCCCGTCTTTTCTCTCCCTCTCACTCCCCACGCCTCCCTTCCCTCATTTCCTCTCGTACTCACATCCCTGAACGGGAGCCTGGTCTCCCCTCTCCCCCGTACCCTCACCGAGGTGTACGCTACATACCCCATCCTCGCATCATCTTCACTGACTTGAACGATTCTGCTACGACAAAAAATGGTCTCTTTTACGTTACGCGCTTCTTACGGTCTTGCTACGAACCCTTCCTCCTTACTCTCTCACTTACTCTCTTTCTGATCTTTGGAGATTTTTTGGTGTTGTGTTTTATAGTTCACTTTATCGCGAGCGCTAACAGCGCTTTTTCCTCCCCCTGTACTTATCCGCTTGCTTACTCTTATACTTCATTATTCTCCTCCTCCACTCATCGAGGGCGACCCTCGACTTCGATACCCTTTACTCCTTTCTTTCTGCTTTATCTTCATGTTTCTCTTACCGACCGAGCGCGTACGAACGCGAACGCCTGCTGCATACTTTCATACATACATACAGCATCCCATCTCATTTTGTTTTTCTTTAGCTTACAGAATGCATGCATCTCTTTTCGAGGCGACCACCCTGGTTCGAGGTGAATTGGGTATGGATCATACAGGTGCGTCTATCTCCCTCTCCTTCCGGCTTCATTCATTCGTGCTTTCTCTCCCTTCTGCCCATGACCGCCGTCCATCGTCTTCGAGGGTGTCGAGCATATCGATAGATAGGCCCGGCAAGGGGCAGCGGCGTCGACGGCGTCCGTGTACGTTGAGCACGAGGGGCTCGTGAAATTCGCGTATAATTCCACCTTTCAGACGTCCTTCGCATCCGTACGGTGCGGCGCATCTCCTGACTCGAATTTACACTCAAATCCTCCTCTCGACATCCCAAACGCAGTAACGCTCACGCAAAATAGGAAGTAAATGACAGAGATGTCAAGCGATCCGTGAGTTCGGTTTTCTTATTGTTCTGCAAGGTTGACTGCCTAAAGAGGGTGTTACGGCGTATGCTGCTTACGGACGAGGAAGGAAAGGGAAGGAAGGAAGTGGGATCAGAAGGTGGAAGTGGAAGCCCGCGGGTTGCGGGTTCTGTACGGCTCGAATCCGTAGAGGCTCTGCCTCATCACTGCCCCCACCCTCCCTGCTCTCTTACGTGTCTCAAGTCCTGGATCGAGTGCCCGGGATCCGATATGCCTTCGTTGAAAGCTATGCGGCGGGGGGGTTGGGGGAGGAGGGAAAGGGATGGGGAGGCAATGAGGAAGGCAATGAACATTGGACCGGCGCCGAGTATCTGGACTTGACCCATTTTGCAGAACAACGCGAGGGACTTTTCCTAGTGAGTCCGACAAATCTGTATGATGGAAGCCAAAACGAGATCGTTTTACATAGTAGGGAGTTGTCTTGTCAGTGGGACACTTCAACAGGCGCTTCTCCCGCGCGAACGTTGCTCCCGAAAAAGCGGACGTCCACTCGGAGTTCAATGAACAGGGCGATCCCGCGGGCTCCACCTGCAGTCTATCCACCCGTCATCATGTCAAGTGTCAGGCATATCAGACCTACAGAACGAGAAGGCCAGGAGAAGGCCAGAAAGCGCTTCTGACCAGCGTTGGAGGAATCTTTGTATTCCTATCGCTTACGTTGCTTGTTCTCGGAGGAGGATTCACGATTAGAGTCCGTTGCGTAACTCAACTCCTATGGTGAGGGGCCCACCATAAACGCTGAGTCCATCACAGTAAGGATGCTACTCTGTATCCCATTCATTAATTGTGCTCATCTCGCTTCGTCACTCGACAGGACCACAGCGCCCAATTTCATCTCGTTCCAGCTCGTACATACGCGTTTCACTCATCAAGTGCCCATACCTAGTTTCTTTCCAATTCGGGAATCACCAATGAAAATGTGGACACCGCATCGTGTTGACGACACCCGCCATCCTTCCTGCCAAGTTCAATAGAAGTCAAACACGCAGCTTAACCCGAATATCGACGTCAACCTGCCGAAGCTTAGCGCGTTCTGTCATGACATCACCCTGTATCCAAACATCCGACCTCCCGCTCTGTCCAGGGTATAAAACCCTTCGCACATTCACTTTGCTCCCTCACGGCTTTACCCAGCTGTTTCTCCTCCCCTCTGCCCTCGCCATTCCCCATACCGGGACATGGGCGACGCAATGGTGAGTGCCCGCCTTGCTGCTTTGTATGGGTCCAGGGCTAATAACGCGACTCTCAGTCCCTACAATGGTGCAGCGTGAGTAGTTCATCATAGAAAGCACAATTGTTTGCTCATCCCCGCGTAGTAGCTGCTCGACGGCCACCCGGACTCGCACTACCACAGGACTGAACCCCTCGCCCACCGTCCCCAGCGTCACTGGCACATCCACTGCGACCCCCACCACCATCACCACAACGATCTCCGGAACCTCAACGGTGATCACTGCTATCCCAACCGTCACCACCGTCTCTGGATCGGTATGCCATTTCTTTACATCCCATTACCATTTCTGCTCACCCCAGAACAGATCCCCGTCACTGTCATCCCTGTCCCCACTACCTCCACCTCGGTGGCCACGGACACCAGCCTCATCACTTCCACGACCACCTCCTTTACCTCGCCGTCTGTCAGTCTTAGCACCACTACTTCGGTCACGACTTCGACGAGCTTGACCACGAGTGTCGCTTCCACTACCACTGCAACCAGTCCTGCGGCTTCCTCTCCTGCCTCTACTGGCAACGCGGCTCTGTCGAACTACGCCAACGTTGGTACCACATTCGGGTTGCTCTCTGGAGCCCTCGCTTTCCTCCTTGCGTGAACGCCCTCCCTTGAACTGTAGCTCACACTGTGTGCTTTGACCGTATCTTTGCCCCTTTCGCTCTTCTCTACTGTATCATGATGTAACGCTGTTCTATTTTTGCACCTGTATCTCGCGACTTTCTGCCGTCGACTTTTGGACGCTCTTAACGATGTTGTATATCAGGACTATCCCTGTATTACCGTACTCCACGAACTGTAACTTGACATCATTTTGTACGTTTGATCTCGATATCTCGATACTCTGCCCTCTCAATTTGCGATACCTACGACGTTCTCTTCTTACATACAGCCGCGTGTCCACTGTAGGGGCGCGAGCGCGTAAACCCCCTTTTTTTTTTTTTAAGTCTATTTAAAGCTGCCCGGAAGGCGCTAAGAGATTAAGTACAGTACAAACGCTACTCGAACAAACGAGGATCTTGAGTGGGGATGGTATAGCTGTACCGTGGATTTGTATAGTCAAGCTCGACCGCCCCGTGGAACCCAAACCAGTGAATAAGCGAACTGATAGATAATGGTCAATCTCGGGGAAAGGAAGACGGATTTCGGCGGGGGCGATACAGGGANACCTTGCAGTGCTTCCCCATCGCGTAGACGCCATTCCTAAGAAGTTTNTCCCTGTCCTTGNGATCTTGAACTGGGACGGCGACCGTGACCGTCGTCATATCTTTGAGNGTCGAGTTCTTGCCCATGAGGAATCGGATGCGCCGAGTGAGGTGTGTTGGTTGTGCGCCGATGATGGGGTTGAAGGTTCGGAGATCGTCGATCACTTGCTGCTTTCCGTCGCCTTCGAGGTTGACATCCCCTCCGACGGGTATACCATGGACCACTAAGTGGTGCCATGGCTGGTCGGAGTAAGATGNTGTGACCAACCCGCTTCCATCGTCGTATCCCAACACGGTCTGCCCGTAGCANATGGCCAGGAATGAACCTTGCGGGGACAACAACGCGCCTTCGCTGTACTCGTCAGCCGGGACTACGTAGAAGTGCCCGTTCCTGGTAAGTCCGACTGCTGCTGCCTTGAGATGGGGNTCGAACTGCTTGACATGATCGTTGAATTCGTCGCGNCGGATGGCTGGATGGGTTTCTCGGAATTCCTGAACCGCCTCCTTGTCGGCATCGGGAGTGACATNGACAATGACGCGTTTGAGGGCCGTACGCGTGCGCCGTCTTTTCTTCCCCGGATTTTTNGTCGTGGTATTAGTGGGCTTGGTAGTGTGAGTNGTTGTCTTCTGTGATGGTANNGCAGTGGTTGTCGTGTTCTTGACGACGTCGGAGTACGTAGGTCGGGAGTGTACGGTCGTGGTGGGTGTCGTAGATGAGGGTGCGGGCTCGAGAGGGCTTAGAACCTCATTGATTTGGTCCCGGAGTTGCCGCATATCGTCGACGAGGGATTTCTTCGTCTCTGGTTTGCTCCTATTCAGGAGCTGAACAAGTTGCCGGACCCTGGAGAAAGTGGCCTCAACGGCGTCCTTCAACAGGGTGGCTTCCGTCGCCTCGCTCAGCCGAAGCTGAACAGCGTTGGAACCGACAGAGGAATGGACTGCTGTCGCATTCGCATTCCGGGCGATGTCGTTGGTCTTGGTGTTGTGACGTGGCGGTGTTGGCGCAGAGGCCGGCGAGTGGTTGATTGGGGAGGATCCACCGGTCCTTCCCCTCTTGACCGCTCGTTCTGTGTGAGGAGACTTAGTAGCTCGAAAAGAGTGTGTTTCTGACGTGGTTTGTGACCCAGCAGAGTCAGGGGACCGTTTGCGACGGGTCCCAGCTGTGCTGCGCTGGCTTTGATGGTGGTGGTCACGAGTCAACATGGGTTGGATGGCCGAGCGAGGATTGTCTCCACGAGATCTCGCAGGGGCAAGAGTACCAGGAGAATCGCCAGTATTTGTCCAAAGCCCCATTGCTCTTCCTCTCTATCTTGAAGGTCCAGGTTGCGATTTAGCGTGAGCTCAATATCCGCAATGAAGACGATGTTGATGGTGAACAAGAATCCCAGGCCGACACAGACAGGGAAGACCTGTGTGCGTCAACTGCAATCATGGCAGTACTAGAATTAGAACCGGTAATTAGGCGTAATGTGGAGACGCCCCTTCACTCTGTACCCCAAGCGTTATCATTCAGAATGAAAGCAATTCGTACAGCTCGATAAGGAGGCAGCCAAGGGTTCCGCTCGCAATCAAACACCCGATGGGAACTGTTCGCGCGTCGAGCATTGGGTTCCAGAGGTGAGGATACGGGATACATCTGTGGCAGAGGTTACTACGAGGCGTTAGACGAGTTTTCACCCGATGGGAGGAAGAAGCGAACGTAAAGCTGAGGATGGGAAATCTTGGAGGGGTTGACATGGAGGAAGAGAGCCAAGGTACGACTAGCGGCTGAGTCAATGATAACTCGAGGTCCGAACGCCGAGCGTCCACTGCTTCCGACAGCGACTGGGCCATGAATGCATTGAATGGAAGCTGATTTGCCTTCACTCGCTCCCCCACAAGGGCGCATCGAGTTGATCAGCCCCTCCCGCATCCTCCATCCATCGCTCTCCTGGTCCTATCTTGCCATTATTATCAGCACTCCCCTAGAACCTTGCATACGTCCTGCGCTCACCTGCTCTCCTCCGGCTTGGGATATTTGTTTGGAACCAATGCGAATACGAGAAATGGGCGAATCCACTCTACGATAACTCGACGAGGACACCGATCCTCTTCTGGGTGTGTCGTGAGAGTAGTTCGGTAAGGGTCTTCCTGAAGGCTCTAGCTGTCAGTTACAAGAGTACACCGTGTCTAGAGAGCGAGGAAGTGAGCACCTACGCGTACTCTCAGCCGGGCCCGCTGACCTCAACCACAGTCCTAGCTTCCCCTGGTGTTCGCTCGCCCTTCCATCTTGCTCGAAGTGACTGTCTGCAGATGCTAACGGCGCGTCTCCACATTGGTGGTGGTGGTGGTGGGGAGCAAGAGAAGGCGCCGCGGAAGCAATGAGTTCTGGATGATATTGAGGCGCGCTAGCTCAGGTTGGCACGTGCATGATAATAAAGAGGGGAACAAGGGTGCAACGGCCCAACGGAACGTAGGGCATCCGATAGAAGAAGCGAAAGGACTTAAAGGGAACCGGCAGAGAAGAAAGGGGAAACGCGAGACTTCAATGGATTCTCCAATGGTTGAATATAAACTGTATATAGGACAAGTAAACTCGAGACTACTATTTCGTAGTCCTGATCATGGTTGAAGGAGTTAAAGCCTTGAGACGAGTGCCTACTCGTGACGGTGCTGTTCCAGGTTCTCATCCCTACTGTAAGGCAAGTCTCAGGACCTCGGCAAACGCAGCCCATAGATTGCTCGATGCACCGGCATGGGAACAGAAAAGGGAGAGTCATAAATGGATATTAGACGGTGATTTTGTCCGATTCAGGGGAACGGCGTTACTGCTCTTGACCGACATACTTCTGCAAACAGGAGCCATAGCAAAGAGGACGATCGTTGAGGAAATGATGGTGACGTGCAGAGGTTGGAGGAAAGTCGTGGCTTGTGCAGACATGAGGAAGAGAGACTCCACAGGCAAAGGGCCTGGGGAAGAGCGAAAGTCAAAGCGAGCTGCTGGAATCTTCCCCATTGCTTCAAGAGATAAGCATGGCCTTCGTTCGTCGTCGACTCTTCAATGTCTCGGTGCTGGTTGATGAGGACTGTTGATGCGACGAAGCCCAAGTCACCCGCGGAGGCCAGGGTCATTGTGTAAGAATCAAGGAGGAAGGCGATGATATGGACAGCGAGGAGAGCGATGGACCGGAAGAAAGCAAGTTGCCACTTCAACGATTACTTCACGGACTGTTTCCGATCCGCAGCGCAGCCGTGGTTGTCCATGAAGATCGTGTTCGGGCGGTCGTGGAAGAAGAGTTGGGTCTTCACTGTGACCGCAGAGGCAACGCCGCTCTCCCATCTCTTGTCCGTGCTCACTCCTGCTTGTAGTGCGCGAAGTAGCGATTGCACGCGGTCACGTTGAGGATGCGGGTTGTTAGCGACCGAATAAGGCCGTCCACGAGGACGTCAGCTTGAAGGAAAGCCTCGCTCTCCTCCAGAGAGTAGAGGAAGGTAGACGTTTCGGGTGCCATTTGACCTGCCTTAACACTTAGGGAGTGCAAGGCTCGGAAATGAAAAGTGACGTACCACAAACCAGAGTTTGTGCAAGCCAAGGCCGTGCATAGAGTAATACTCGACATGTGTCCAGTAGTGCTCCAGCTGCTCCCTAAGGTGCGACAGGGAAAATACAGGAAGAAGGCGCGTCCTTGCTACAGTACGCATCGGAGATGGCGTCAGCATGTGTCGCAGACGTGGCTGTTGAATGGACGTGCCGAGGCTCAGAATCTGAACGACCATCGTCTCCCATTTCTGTGATGCTAGTGAGCCGGCAGGAACACGACCCTCCCGACGTCGCGTCCCCTGGTGACAGCAAGCCGAGATGTCATGCCCGACTTCTCGTCACGCTTGTTTTCCCGCAGAGCAAGTGATGTTTGAAAGTGCACGGACTGGAGAAAGTTGTGGAAGGACGTATTGTCGTGGAGTCTGACATGTCAGAGAGGACAGGACAGGAGGGTTCATCTTCTGAGGATCGGCCATAATGTGTACGTCCGCGAGGCATTGTAGTCCGGCACTTGAAAGTGACTGCTGGATGGTGTCCACGTTGTTGTCCTGGTGTGGACGCCCCGTGCGGTCACTATGTTTGTTGAGAGTATGATTGGTGGCCCCGAATTCTGGGGCGACACCATAGTGATCCTGTGGGGAGAATGAAAACCTGTAGGCGGTGTATGAGTGGTGTGTTGAGCAAGACCTCAGTGCTAACAAAGTAAGACCAAATATGTGTGCATACCTTTCATAGAACCGAGCCACACCAAGCACTCCCGCGGTACAACGGCCTTGCCTAAACCAGGTTGCGGATATGCAAATCGAGTTGCCTACGCGGTGTACTCCACCGAGCAATGGTCCCTGGCGCCTATGAGTCGTCCAGAGCTGCGCAGAGGCAATACGACGGCGAGATAGGGCGATGGCGATGGTATGAGAATAAAATGCCCTCAGACTAACGCTCAAGCGCTTAGGCGCGCGTCGGCAGACGAGGAAGTTTCCGGTCAGCGAGACTCCTTCGACGCATTCAAGAGGATTCGCTATCGTCCTCTCTCCACCGGGAGCGGTGAGCATGACTACAGGGATTGCGTCTTTCTACTGGGCGTCTGCTTTGACGGCATGCGAGTCAGAATGTTCGGCCTTCTCTCTCTCGGTCGGCTCGCGAGAGCTCAAATCTGAAGTAACCACTGCCGATGTCGGCAGTCCTCTCCCAGAGTGCACTCCGAGCCCCCGAAGCAACCCTGCAACTCCTCTGAAGCTGGCCGGAGTATCGAGGTTCTTAGGGTCCAGCTTGGGCGCCAATTCGTAAGGTTTATAGGCGACAGGCGAAAGGAGTGGGATAGGTGTCGGTATCTTGCTCGAGTTCAACTTGGTATGTTGGCTTCTCATTCTTTTCCAAATATCCCCCTTCTCCTTCTCCTTCTTCGCTTTTTCATCCTTATCGCTAGGCTGTAGAAGTCTTCATGTCCTCGCTCAACTAGGCAGCAGAGATGGCATTCTGGCTTGTGTCTCCGCAGAGCAAGTGATGTTTGAAAGTGTACGGAGTGACTGGAGAGAGAATTGGGGACGGAGATATTGTCGTGGAGTTTGACATGCCAGAGGGGACATGAGAGGGTATTCATTCATCTTCTGAGGGCCGACCATCATACGTACGTCCGGGAGGCGATAATATCCGGCGTTTGGAGGAGATTGCCGGCTAGTTATCACATTGTCGTCCTAGACAAGAGAGGTGTTGAGGTTGGTGAATGAGAATCTGAGCCTCTCGGTGGAGTCCTAAGATCAGTGGAGAGCTTCACTCAACTTGAATGTCCAACGTAAGTCTAGAGTCAATTGGTCGAGCTATTGACGACTCACCGCTCTGCAGATCCTGCCCAGCATCCAAGCACAACCCCACTCTCAAAGCGCTGTTCGGGACTCGAGCAGGCCGTTGTTGACGACATCCAGACGCAGAGACGGGGCACTGGAGGGGCTAAGAAATGTCGATAGATATAAGTATTCAATCTCAAGCCTTCCTGCCAAGCATGTTGGACTCGCAGGTCCCGATAGTCAACGGTGGAGCGGGATGGGGAACGAGGGGTGCGAAAGGGCATTCGCGGTGTTGATGGCGTACAGGAGGGGGCTTTTGAAGCGCGACGTGAGACTTCGTGGTAAGTCTAAAGGCTTTTCCAACAACACGAAGTTGGACCGGGGCTAACCTTCAGCTCCGACCTGACACCTCTTCTACAGGCCGTATCTCGTCTGAGGGGAAACTGAGGTTTCTCTGATAATCCTTCCTGCCCCATACACCGTCACCGAAGCCAAACACCACGATGTCGAAGGAGACAGACTGGGAGGAACGATCCAAAGTACGGTGACGTCGAGTCTAAACAACGTTGGCGCGCACTTTGCGCGCCGGCACCGTCACGGTGTGACTTCTGTCTGATGCGACACCCCAACCACCGCCCGCCCTGCCTCGTGGCCGCGCATTGGCCGATTTCGCTGAATATGGCAACTTGACGGATGTAGATGGGCGGGGATCTTAGCAACCACAATGTTGAGCAACAGAGTTGGGATTGGGGGAGTATGGTACAGCTAAATACACGCACGATCATCACAATATATATACGGACAACAGACACAACCAGACCCTCGACATGCTGGGTGATAAGAATGACAGGACAGCATGGATGGAGCGTGAGGGTGGAGACGATGGTCGTAGAGCCTGAACAGAGGTTCGTAGGTTTGAGATAATAAAGGAAGCGACGCGACGCGGAAGGTGGTGAAATGCATAATGGACGGAAAACAGGCGAGAATGAGAACGTGTCGAGGTCCGGGTGGAGCGCGATAAAATAGAAACAGGAATAGTAAGGATGTCGTGAAGGGAACAGGGGAATGGTGTCCAGCACAGCCGTATCTCGTATCATGGGCATACAAAGGAGGAATTTGTTCAATGAGGGTCGTTGATTGGCGGTGACGACTGCAGTCACCATATTCGTAGAGCGGGCCTTTGAAAGCCTCAAGCCTCACTGGAAGGGAACAGGATGGCGAGGGCTGGTACGAGGACACAGCAGAGTGGGCAGAGATGGGGCGCTTCTCTAATCCGGTGGTCAGCGCTCTGTGAACGATAAACGGCACGATCCTGACTCACCCAAAGAGGCCGACTAGATGGCGATATATGCGATGCCATTGAACATGTCCCCTGATGATAACTGAGACACCCAACACACAGGTCTTTTCGCATAGGTCCTCCATAGCATCCGTCTCACCGTTGTCCTTGGACTTTCCTTTCCCTCCCGCGCTGGGGTTGAGCTGGACTTGCTGGCTCAGGGTGTGATAAAATGGCAGACTCGCCCTCGAGAACATATCCAAGAATGCAACCAGGGGGAGCGAATCCGAGTGCCGGCAAGGGAGCGAACGAGCCGTCCTGAGTGGACAAAGAGGGCGGAATAGGGAGCGCCATAGATGGATGAGGAGATGGTGATCCGCCTTCTTCGACGCCCGGGAGATTGTAGAGTCCGAGGAATGGCGAAGGAGGGTGTGGTTGGAGGTATGGCGAGGGAGGGTGTGGGTGGAAGTATGGCGAGGGAGGGTGTGGGTGGAAGTATGGCGAGGGAGGTTGTGGCTGGAAGTATGGCGAGGGAGCGTAGAGCGCGGACGCATGGTCTATGCCGGAGGTGGAGATGTCTTGATACCGGTGTTGCAGGGGTCGCTGTGTGGATGCGGTGGCCGAAGCAGGTTGTGGGAGAGGTACTTGGCGCGGCCTCGCATCCGCGCCATACCCAGTGACAATAACGCACGAAGCATCTGTGAAGGTTGGCGGCGATGGTGGTGGGCAACGGTGTCTCGTCGTGACGTGGCGACGTGGCAAGAGGGAACTGCTAGTGAGTTTGGACTGAGTGATGGCATCACTCGCGGCGACGCCAAATACGACCACACAAAGGCGATCAAATGCGTCTCGTTTTCGCCCAGGGTAACAGAACGATCCTCGTAAACTCGGACTCGTAAAAACCTGCATATCCTCCTTCTTCGCTTTGTGATCACTTGTTATGGTTTCTGTCGAACCTCAGTGGGCCGTACTCGTGGTGCTTGCGGATGACGTTGAACTTAAATCTGGGTGGAACTATGAGCTTGCTGCTTGATAAAATCAAGAAAAGGAGGATACCTGAGGCCATGTTATTCAAATCTCGGAACTCAGAGTACAGAGTGTCCTCGCCGATCGAGATGGCTCAGGTCCCTTCGGGAGAAGGTGGGAAGAGTGCCCTACGCCGCTTGATGCTCCCGAGGAGCTTTGTCCGGATTATAACAATCTAAGACAGAGACCTATTACGCCCATAGGATACTTCAAAGTCTCTGAGAAGGAGAATCCCTGTCATTTGGACGACCTCCCGCCAGCGACGTTGGAGTCAGGGTTCAAACCGCGGCAAATTGATAGAATACCGGAACATCACGTGCAGAGCCCAAATAGGAACTGAAGATGATGCCGCCATCACGGCATCAAGGTTGATGTTGAGCGCTTCAACCGCCATTGTCACTCGCTTCTTGAACCTCAACCATGACCAAGGAAGACGATCTTTGCTCGTCGTCTTGCAGTACATGCACGTCAACCTCTGACTCAGAGTCTTACACGTCCTCTAGTGCGGCGACTAGTGAGTATCATTCTCTGAAGCCCTAGTGACAGGATTTGACGTCGATCTAGGTCACGATGCCGCGCCACTAGCGCTCTTTCAGCAATTGGAGAAGGAAATCGGCAACAACCTTCACCTCAACGTCGATATCGCCAAGTTCGTTCATGAAGTCTGGAACGTCGATGAAGATACAATTGAAAAACTGTTATCAATGCCCGTAAAGGTCGACGCCTCCGAACTAGCCAGCTACAAGCAGCATACCGACGAGAACGACCTCCATAAGTCTTTCAGATGCATAGCCAATCAACTGCTGGAGGATGCCTTCAAGGGGGCTGGGGAGAAGATAAGGGAAACGTTCAGCGACGCGTTCTGGGATCGTCTTGAGCGGGAATCGAACAACGCTGCTCGATACCGTTTGCCGGACATGATCAGCTCGGTGGACCCGCTTCCTGCCGACGGCTCTGCCCCTGCGCTATCGACAGTCAAGGATATGATAGAGTTCAAGCGCGCCACTGAAGACGACGATGCCAACGAGGGTGACGAGGACAGGCAGAGAGAGACTCCCATCTCGAACCAGCCTGACAAAGGAACAGCTCGCGATGTCGAGGAAACTGCAGCCGCGGGACCCTCGACCACCAGCAGTTCCAAGCAGGCGGTATCCTCTCTCAAGCGCTCTTTTGACTCTGTGGAGGGTCCGGACGATGCTCATGGTAGCGCATTGAAGAAACAGCGTCAAAGGCGTGGTCAACCTCTACGGAATACCCTCATGCCCTTGTATGCGACGGAAACGCTGGCTTCGAGCAGTCGTTATTACGTTGTGGGCTTGGTCATTGACCGTTTGGATGTCACCGTCTGTTACTTTGATCGCTTCCTTGTCAGTTGCGTCGCCTCTTTCTCCTTCGAGGCAGAGCCATCGAAGCTGGCATTGCTATTGTACGCCATGAACCAGTGCGACCGCCTTCATGCGGGATTCGACCCACACCTTCGACACTCATGCTCTGACGGTGCAGAAGCAAAGGCTGACAAGTTGTCTGAGGTTGACTTACCCCCCGAGGATGGCGTGGTGGGATCGTGCTTCGAATACACGGTCCCAAAGCCAGAGGCCCCGTCCACGGAAGGCGACCCTCCATTGTGCTTTCGGGTCTCCGAAGTCATCCGGCGCCCTGATGAGCTCATCGGACGAGCTACAGCAGTCTACAAGGTTCACCTTCGTCTGCCGGATGGCGCATTCTCACCAGACCCGCATGTCTACAAACTCAGCTGGCCCCTCAAGGATGCACCGTCGGAGATCGACGTCGTCAAGGCCCTCAAAGGGAAACTCCCCAAAGAGGCACACGACCATTTCCCCGACTTCCTCTTCACCACGACATTCACTGCCCACGACCTCAAACTGCCCTGGCTCCGCTTTGGCTTGAACCTCGCTGAGGGGAACCATCAAAACCGCGAACTTCGAGGAATGTTGGGAAAATACTACCACAAGCTCTGGGAAGCCGGTTCCGTCGAGAACTTTAAGCAAGCATGGCTGGATTGCGTAGAGTGTAAGTGCTTTGCCGATCCTTTTCTTTACCGCCCTGCTCATTTGCCACTCAGGTCTCTACCTTGCTCGCAAGCTCGGGAAGGTTCTGCACCACGACATCAGCGAAGGCAACCTCATGGTGCTCAAGCTTGCGGGAGAGACCGTCAAAGGCGTTTTAAACGACTGGGACCTGGCGAAGATCGTCAGCGGGGACGACAGCAACCCTTCCAGCGCCGAAGTCCGCACCGGCACCCCTCCTTTCATGGCTCACGACCACCTTGGCAGGACGCACTTCCCCCACTGGTTCCGCCACGATCTCGAGTCTCTCTTCTACATCCTCATCTGGGCTGCCCTTCACTACAACTTGAAAGACGGAACACGAGACCGCAAACCCCACCCGTCCGTTGCGGGGTGGGTTGGGGACATAGATGAGAATCGGACTGTCAAGCTCAGGATTCTTTCCTTCGATCGAGACACGACGAACGAGATCTTCGAGGGTGTAAAGCCCGAGTTCGCTAGTGTCCTCGAGGAATGGATAAAACCACTCCGGCTCCTCTTCGCGGACGCGTGGTCGTCGCACCACCACAGCTGTCTGGCGGATGCGGACCCACCCGACCCGATCACCTGGGGTGGGAAGCTCACCTTCAAGAAGTTCATGGATGCCATCCACGTTACACCTCGCACTTGGGGTATTCCCGACTTCCTTGAAGACGATGAATCTAGTGTATTGTTCTTTTGTTATGATGATACCGACTTAACGATACACCTGTTCATCTCTCTGTACCACGTACTCTACTCTTTTCCCCTTGTATTAGACTTACGAGACGTCAGGTTCATATCGATATCCATGGACATTTCATGCATCCGCAGTTGACTCTCGCAGGAGGTAGATAGACCCAGTACTCACCCAACATCTATAAACTTTCGTTAGCCAATGAACAGGCCTCATAGACAGTTGCTTCTAGTCTCCCGTAGTCAGACTGACAATGATGATTGTTGAATCTTCCTTTCACTGCGTTACAGGGGACAACATCATCGTACTTCGCCCCGTTCCCCGACCTTCATGAGCTTCACACCACGGACATCTTGCTGTCCAATTCCGAAAGGATGTTTAATGTCCAGTGAGCTGTCCAGCGTCGTGCACTGACCCTGAAACAAAGGATCCTTTGTCAAAAAGTGACCTACCGGTAACTGGACAGATAACTGGATATCAAAGGGCCACTTGAAATTGGACACCTAATTGCAATTTGCTGGTGCCAGTGGTGGTGTCAATGCCGGTTCAACGTTCAAACTTGAATGTCGGAGGGATGTGACTGAGGGGCACGTGCTCCCCAATGAGGCACATCGTTCGTGAGTCATTCCAAAGGCGTTTGGCCACCTACTTGCCATACTGGGCGAGCGTAACTGCATCAGATACCAAATAAACATGGTTCAACTTGGGTCAGGTCCACACTTTGTTGCCACTTGCAAGTTCGCAACTCTCTGAGCGACCACCATCATCGACGCACCCAAGTTCCGTGCTCGGCATGGAGCCTTTTAAGAGAAAGTTGACAGCCTCAACGGTGCCAGGTAAGTATCAACTCTTTGCCAAGGTATCATTGACGCGCGTTAATCGATTTCCGTATAGCTTCGCATGATGGAACGCCACACAAACCCACCCAACGTTCCTTGTCGTACTCGTCGAACAGAGCCGATGGCAACAAAGTGGTCAAATTCTCCCCTCGCGACATCTATGATCACCTCAAGGTTGAGATCGGTCCCTTCCGCCACACCAATATCGACTTGGGTCTGTTCGTTCAGCACGTTTGGGGAGTCCCGCCGGACGATATCCAGAACTTGCTGGCGGCAGAATTCACTCTCGAAGCGTCGGATGTTACGACCTATAGGCTCATCACCAAGGAGAACGAACTCCATCAGCCCTTCCTCAAATTCGCGGACTTTCTGCTGAAAGGCGCCGTTCAATTACTGGAGAAGGAATTCGATGATGTTCACAGCGTTACGTTCTGGGACGGTAAAGGAAACAAGATTCTAGTACAAGACGGACGTGAACGGAAGCCCGACTTACTCGGCCTGTGGAAACCCGGCGTCCCCAACAGCGAAATTCCCAAGTGGAACAATGTCAAGGCCGTTATCGAGTTCAAGAAGAACAAGGTGAAGGAGAAGGACGGTGAGAAGGGCGAGAGCACTTCCAACTCCAAGGGGAAGCTTGCGAAGAAGGAAGTGGCGAGCAAGAAACACAGCACCCGCTCGAGAAAGGGCAAGACGAAGCCAGCACGGGATGCTCGGTCGATGCCAATCCTCACAAATGAGCCGTCCACGTCGAGCGTAGGGGTCAAAAGGAAGAATGAATACGACGCCACTGAAACTGAAAGAAAGAAGAAGAAATCCTCCAAAGTGGTGTCCGACGATGCGGCGGTCGGCGAGGAAAATCAAGAAGAAGTGGAGGCAGGTAGCTCTGTGAAGCGTACCCTCGAGCTTTCGCTCGCACAGCTTCAGCTTGCTAGCTACGGTTTAGAGACGCTAGCCTCCACGAGTCGATTCTACGTCGTCGGAGTCCTGGTGGATCGATTCAAAGTCACCGTCTCGTATTTCGACCGGTTCCTCGTTATGTGCACTGCAACGTTCAATTTCGAGAAGGAACCCCAGAAGCTCGCGCTGATCATCTACGCAATAAACCACAGCAACCGCCAGCAGTCTGGGTTTGACCCACACCACCTGACCTGGTCCTCCTTAACGAGCGACGTCGACATCACCGAGGCGATGCAATCCCAGCTGACGAAACCAGTCGATGAGATCGTCGGCTCTTACATCGAACTCCCCGATTCGTCCAACGTGGTGTCTGTGGCAGACACCATCGCCACAACCACGCTCACTGACACCTCGGTGGACTCCCCCTCCCCTGGAGCCTCTGGGGAGCCGGCACAGAGCACCAGAGGCAAGACTCTATCGTTCGTCATTGACGAAATCCTTCGACGTCCCGATGATATTGTGGGACGCGGCACTATAGTGTTTCGAGTGCGATGCAGGCTACCCAACGGCGAACTCTCAAAGGAGGCCTACGCGTACAAGCTCAGCTGGCCCATCGAGAAACGCACTTCCGAGGTCGCCACGATCCAGAGGCTCAGGAGGGACTTGTCTGAGGACGCCCTCAAGCACTTACCAGAGGCCTTATTTACAACCACCTCTTCCGCTGAAGAGCTTGACCTCCCGTGGACCAGGATGGGACTTCCATTGAGCGAGGAGAACCATCAGGAGCGGGTTCTGCGGCGTATTATATTCAAGTCATACAAGAGTCTGTGGGAGGCTGGAACACTCCCCAACTTCAAGCAAGCGTGGTTAGACTGTCTCGAAAGTGAGTCGCTTGGTACGGGCTTGTCCTCTATAGTATTGTATGCTTATGTCCGTTTCGTCCCACAGTTCACCACTACGCTTATTCCAAAGGGAAAATATTTCACCGGGACATCCATGAGCACAACCTTATGGTTGCGGTGCACAATGGCGAGGCGGTCGGGGTTTTGAATGACTGGGATATGGCCAAGGTTATCGGGGATGAAGATGACGGCCTCACGGCTGCGATCCATCGAACTGGGTCGTTGCCCTTCCTCGCACTCGACCTCATCAAGAAGACGGGGCGTACCGTACATTGCTATCGCCACGACCTCGAAGCCTTCTTCTATGTTCTACTCTGGGCCATTGTTCACTATAACCTGAAGGACAAGACTCGGGACAGCGAAGCCCACGCGTGCTTGGTGAAATGGGTCGGATCAAGGGACGAAAATGCCTCTCTCAAGAAGGATATCCTTTCCTTTGAAAGAGAACCCATGGCCGATATCGTCAGTGCTGCGAAAAAGGAGTTTGAACCCCTCGTAAACGAATGGGTAAAGCCCCTGCGGTTGTTCTTAGCTCGGGGACGTCAAACCTACGACCAGCAAATCGCATTCGGAACACTAGCAGACGGTGAGGGGGAAGAAACCTGGGGTGGGACCGTCACATTCAAGAAGCTCTTGAAGGAAATAAAGGTTGAGCCCCGAGACTTCGGAGACCATGAGTACGCGGAATTTCTCAAGAACTCCGATTAGTATGTACGTTCTTCTAAGGTGACTTCCGTCGGTCCAAAGTAGAGTACAGTATATTTGAGGTCCCCCTTCCCGAGTTCAAACCGCCGATGTACGATGATGTGACTTGCCATTTGTCTACCTTCTTTTGTAACTCGCTGCCAACTGTTCTCTAGGCTCCGACCCAACATACAAGCGTTTGTTAAATGATCGGGTCGTCCGAGGGTCCGCTGTGGAGGGCGATTAGACCTCTCTGAGAGAGGTTCGCCAGCCTGTTGGGATAAGTAGTCTAGGAACAGCTCCTCCATCGTCGCACAATCCGGCCGAATGAGTCAGAAGTCATCACTGTCTAGGTAATTGGAAATGCCCCAAGTACGAGGAGTGACGTTGATAGCAGCCATGAAGGTCTTGAATGTGAGCCTCCCATTGTACGTCGCTTGTTTTGCCTCGTCTGACACTTCATCCTCGCGATAAAGCTCCATCCTCGCAAGAGCGAACAAATCGTGGAGAGGTACTATCCACCCCTTCATAATCTCGGCAAACTCTGGTTTCACCACCGGGCTGATCGTTCGAGCGAAGTAGGAACCACCAGCGAGTAGGACTGTCTTACGCGTCCAACACGCTTTGCGGGTTGTACTGAATTCCCAAAGTGACCTGTGGGCAGGGTTGTCCCGGGTGCCTTCCTTCAAGTTGTAATGGATCGCGGCCCAGAGGAGGATCCAGAAGAGGGATTCGAGTTCGTCGCGAAACCAGTGCTCAGAAGGATCAGGGAGTGGCGAGACGATGTCGTCCAAGGCCATGAATGGGAGGGTACCAGGATAGGGTTCAGTCTCGTAGGGGTCCTCAGAGTCTCCTTCGTCTATGAACTTGGCCATGTCCCAATCATTCAGAACACCCTTGATTTCGCCGCCGGGGAGCTTGAGCGCCATGAGACTATCCTCGCTGAGATCTCGGTGCATGACTCCGCCCATCTTTCGCGCGAGGTAGACACCTTTGAGAAAGGTTCAGGGAGCGCACGAAGAGAGCAAAGGGAGGTACGTGCATTCTACACAGTCGAGCCACACCTTTTTGAAATTCTCAATAGAACCGACTTCCCAGAGCTTGGAGTATAGCTTTCCTACTATACCGCGCTGAACTCGCCCCGAGTCCACATGGTTCTCGCTGGTGAGGTTCAGTTCAAGCCGGAGCCAAGGAAGCTGGAGTTCCTCGGCAGTGGAGGTAAAGGTGGCGATAACGTCGGGGAAATGGACATGTGCCTCCGGCGGAACCCGCTCTTTGAGTGCCTTGACGACCTCTACCTCGGAAGGACGGTTCTTCGCTGGCCAACTCAGTTTGAAGGCGTATTCGTCGCCGGAGAAGGTACCGTTTGGACGGCGATACTGGACCTTGTACACAGTCGCACCGCATCCGATCACACTATCTGGTACCTTGACTCGGAGGACGCCATTCACCCGAAGACACAGAGTGGAACAGTCGTCAGAGAGGGGAACCCCTGTGCAGTGAACAGTATGAGTGGGGTATTCGAAACAGGATCGGATGACATCCTTTATCGGACATAGCGGGTCGTCATTTGGCTTGACTTCGAGTCCATCAACGTTATGAGAGCAAGACCGTTGAAGGTGGGGGTCAAAGCCAGCATGGAAACGATCACATTGGGTGATTGCGTAGAGCACCAGAGCAAGCTTCGCAGGTTCCTCGACAAACGAGAAGGGAGTAGTGCAGGCGACCAAGCACCGATCAAAGTAGCAGACAGAAACCTCCAAGCGATCGACCACGAGCCCGACAACATAGTAGCGACTGCTCGCACCCAGAGCCTCATTTGCGTAGAGGGGAGGAGCGATTCATGAACGGGAGACTCTTCGTCACAGCGCCGCTTCTTGGCCTGCCTCCCGTTGCTGCTGTCGTCATCCTTCATGGAGTTGAACGAGCGCTTCAGATTCGACGTGGGCCTCTTCGAGTCGTTCTCCCCAGAAGGAGCGGCGTCAATCCCATTGATTTCTTCATCGTCGTCCGGTTCTCTCCACGGAAGGTCCTTCACTTCAACAAGGCTCTTAGCCACCCCCAGACTAGGGGCGACGCCGTTAGAAAGGCGGGTATCCCAGAAGTCGACCACGTCCGGAACAGATAGTGACCGGGAGTGTGCTTGACCGAGCCCGCACCAAAAGGTGTCCCTGAAAGAGTCGCAGAGCTCTATATCTAGTCGCCTGTACGCTGCCTCCAGAAGGAATTCGCATATCGAGAAGAAAGCCCTGTGTCGGTCTTCGTCGTTTGTGCACTGTTCGTAGTTCGCTAGCTTCCCTCCACCCAGTTCGATAGGCGTTGAGAGGAGCTTGTCGACGACGTCCGCTTCAATTCCCCACACTTCCTCCGCAAACTTGGAAATGTCGACGCCCGAATGAATCTTTCCCCCAATCCCTTTCTCTAGTCGTTGGAAGATAATTTGCAAGGGAGGATGGCGAACTGATCTACGGTCAAATATCGCTGACAATGCATTTTGGGGAAAAGAAGGCGCGACTCACGCCAAGCGTCATCCTCGTCGTAGGGAGGAGATTCGGATTTCGTAGCAGAGTCAGAGCTACTGCGAGCACAGACCCCGCTGTCGCTGGCCATGGTTCGTCAACGTTCAGGTTCAAAATTGCAAGGTTGAGACTCCCAAGCCGACGACTCCAAATGAAGTTTTCGCACGCCTGGAAACCGCCCCTATCTCGCACCTCTTCCTCCAACCCGCACCGCACGTCTTAGGAACGACTCGAGGCGAGCTCGAGGAGTCCGATTTCTTCACGCATATTCGAACTCCAAAACCAGCCACGTTCAGAGCTCTCCGGAGAAGCCCAGTTCCTCCAAGCTTACGTCCAATCCATGCAAAAATGAATTCCCCCATCCACATCCGTCTACGACAACTAAAGAGAAGGTCTGTAAAACGTATACTAAATAGATAGTAGTACCGCAACTATATCAATGTCCTTGCAGTCCGAAACGCGCACGAAAGATTATAAGTCAAGAATAAACAAAGAGGGAGCGGAGAAAGAGTCAAAGCGGAGGGGAGATCAAGCGCACATGAAGGAGCACATGAAAGAGCAAAGGGATGCAAAAGTGCGCTGAGGGAAGGGGAAGGAGGAATAGCAGTGTCGAAAGAGCCGAAAGGTGGAAGGCAGGTATGGATGGAACGAGGGAGAGGGAGGGCGTAATATGGAATACAACAAGCTCTAAAACGTAGCCTGTATCTGTTCTTGTAATACGGTTAAAGAAGATAAGCTAGCTATGTATGCCGATCATGTCTCTTGGGAAGGTGGAGGAAGGGGGACCGAAAACAAAAGAGCGACTGGGGTGAACTGTATGTTCGTTTGTATACTGGGTTGATATGTAGGTGTCCTGCTTCCAAACTTGCGTCGAATGCGAAGATGAAAAGATCCAATGAAAAGGATAGGCTGACACGAGACATTCATGGTATAAGGTAGGGTCTGTGGGTATTCGGTAGGTGTGGCGGTCGGAGGCGCTGCGAATTGATGGTCAAGGCGAGGAGGAAAGCGTCGAGGAGGTCGTGATAGTAGAGAAGGGGTAAGCGGTAGATCAGCATCCGCCTTCCCAAAGCTCGTTCCTCGGCAACGGCCATTTCCATACGGTCATGTTCACATCTATAGGTGCACCTCATGAGCAACGAGAACGGAAGTGCACTGTGCTACACGGAAGGACTCACCAGTATACGCCTCCAAATGATCGTCGATATACTTTTTCGTCGGGTAATCCGTCGGATCACACCCAACGTTAATCTCGTCCTTCCTCTGATACACTCTCACATAGTCAATGAGCATCTCTCCAGGGAAGGTCATCGTCGCCAGGTCGATCGTCTGCCAATTTGCTATTTTCGGGGCGACGTATTCGGTGCCACGTGCAAAAGCGATAGGGAAGAGGGAAGGGGGAAGGGGGAAGAGGAAGAGAGATCAGTAAAAGTTCAAAGCGCTGAAAGAGATCCGAAGGACGTACGCGACATGCCCAAATTCAAGATAATCGCCATAGGCTCCTCCGGAATCAACCTATTCCCAATCTGCACTTCCGGGTCCGCAGCGACAGCCCCCGCACCAACACGATGCGTCGGCCTCCCATCCACCTGCCACTGCACGTACCCCTGATCTCGGCTCTTCGGATGTCCATGATACTCAAAGCCTACGTTAAACATCGTTAACTCAACATTCCACTCCCAAAAACCCTCGCGAGGCAAAGAGAACCCACGCAAGGCAAGGGGAAAGACTCACCGAAACTCGTAAACCTCTGCCCACTCCCCTGAAACATATCACTCGGCACCCTCGTCACCCCACTCACACTCTGCTGCACCGCGCTCCCCAAAAAGCTATTCGCCCTCGTCCTCTCAGGATCGAAGTTCTTCCACTTATCCTCCGTATCATTATAATACATATAATCATGCGCAAACGGAGCGAATTGCGCTGACTGGGATACGGTACCACCGATGGCGTTTTGCTTGTCCTTGGAGGCTTCGAAGATGTCGATTTCGGGGGCCCCGCGGCCGATGTTGTGAGAGGGGCCGGGGTGGTCGGAGTCGGGGCATGAGCAGGCGCTGAAAAGGAAGGTAGGGGTGTAAGAGGAAGGAAGGGATGGAGGGAGGAGGAGGGACGTACGATGTCCGTTGACCGACTAGCCAACTAAGCTCNTTNTTATACCTATCCCTCGACTTNTCAGAGTGCAGCGCAGCCGCAGGCCCACTCTTATCCCTCAACGTCTGGTTAGGGAACGTNCCAACATCACAGCTATCGTANCTGTGCCCTCCGCNTCAGCACACAACGAGTNCATCANGGNGNACGAACGATGAAGAAACTCACGTATAAGGCCACATTCCGTCGGTNCTCGCGATGTACCCNGGTCGTGCGAGNTTGCCCATNGTCCAAGCACCCGGCCACTGCAAAGAAGCTTCAGTACGTGACGTCACGGCGAAGAGGAACTCAAGGTGACGACGGTAGGTGACGACGGTGAGATATCGCCGCCCTCGCCTATGTCATCGCTTGCTGCACACNCCGAAAATAAAGACNANCGGTAGANGGANACTCACATAACCAGCNGTATTNTCGTCAGGCCCAGGGAANGTCACACTNACTTCAATGTACCCNTTCGTAAAGCAAAACTTGTTCCATGTCTGCACCATCCCGGACCGGTACTCCANATCATGGTTTTCTGCCCGCGTAAATGGCGCTGTTGAACCTGCGACACGACATAATCAGCATCACTTTATCTNTCTCTTCTCATTCTGATGACGACGGCCAAGAATAGATAGCNCNAGTCTAGCAGAGGNGAANNGCGNACCTTTGGANAGNCCAGCNTGNGTGGTGGCGACAGAGTCGATGGTAATNACGAGAGCCCCGTCCTTNGTNATGACNTGCGATGGGTCGTACCACTCGACGTCNCCTGTGACTCCATACCAGAGGTCGACGGCTTCCCAGAACGGATCATCGCCTTCCGAGAGGAAAAGGAAGAGTANGAGTGAGCTNCACNNTGNANGTAATGGAAGTATAGTAAAGGNTGNAAGCGTACCTGGGTAGAACGTCCGACCGTCGATGTTGAATTCGTCNGAGAANACAAGCTCATACTCCTTCCCATCGAAACCTGTCCGTGTCCGTGCTTCTTTTGGCGTATCTGGATCGATGAGTTCAGGCATTTGGAATAGGACGGGTGCTTGGCCTAGCGAACGACGTCAGCGCCTGGACGGCTGCAATAACATTGAGCAAGAACGCACCAGTAGCGTTAATNCGAATGTTCCCATCGATGAGNCGATTCCGGTCTGCGTCTCTGTAGTANGTGAACACNGGATANACGACGAAGAGGGCTAGGAGTGCGAGGATGAGGATNATGAGGACGGATATGTTGACGACTCCTCTCCACGGAAAGTGCCCTTTATCCCCTCGGAAGCCACCCTTCTCCTTCGGATCGTGNAGGTAATCTTCTTCGTCCGGCGGCCCACCATCGTCCAACTCTGGCTCATAAGCATATGGCACCAGCCCTCTTAGTTGGGTACCGCCCGGGATGCCAGAGGGGTACTTGGAATCGGCTAATGAGGTGATAGAATCGCCTGATGACGAGAGCACCGAGTCGCGGGCTCCNGCTGCGTAGGCTAATCTTGGGGGGAGGAGNGAGTCCCTCTGCGTTGCTGGGTCGTCCGCGAGNCGGTAGAGGATCATCGAGCCCCTTGANCCGTCTCCCATACCCATNGGCATGGCNTTGGCTCTCAANGATGCGTCTTGCCGTGAATTGACGAAGGGNTGGTGGTTACTACTACTCCTGGACACCGGTCTTGATGACGATGCGGTNCTGCTTGGTATGTTGGGNCGGACGAAGGAATGGGGTGAGGGGTTGAGGGGCGAACTCCGGAGTGTCCGCTGGCCAAATTCTCCGTTGACAGGCGACGGTGGAGACGGAATCAAGCGAGAATCTTCAGTAGCGTGTGGTGTGCCCGGGGTGGGTGTTCCGCGACTGTTTGTCGATTCTGAGCGTTGGTGACGCGGTGGATAGTCGACATATTGGCTTGTGCTGTCGCGGCTTTCTGTGGAGCTGGATGAAGAGAAGGGGTTGCCAGCGTGGGAGGATGACGACGAGCTGGATGTCTGTCAGCTTCTTCATAACGTTCTCTGGGGGCCATGAAGGGGGTAGGTTGTAATGCCTGCGAAACTCGACCACTTTATCCCTGACCATGGTAGCCACGTCGGGGACTTGTTCTGGGCCGCGTTCAATCTCGGGGAGGGTCACCTCGTTGAACGAGAGCGCATGCGTGGATACGAATTTTTGGATTACTGGTTCTGCGCGACTGGCGACGATGAAGCGGAAAGGGGATGATGGGTGGTTGGCTGCGTAGAGTAGTGTGGACAAGATCTCCAGTTGGTCTCGCTCGTCTGCGAGTCGGGCTTCACTCGGCACCAGCTCGAAGCGACGGGACAAGCCTGCTTCCACGGACTCCAACCCATCGATGACGAAGACATTTGGAAGGGTTGAGGAGTCGAATTGTCCTCGACTGGTGTCGAAAGGCTTGATCAAGAGTGTCCTGAACTGATCTTTCAGCCGCCTTCGAAAGATGGAGGGGTCTCGCTGGATAGCAGAGAGTATGGCACAGCGGAGAGGATGTTGGTAATCCAGAGGTAGGATGAGGTTGTAGACCAGCGTTGCCACGAGATAGCGCTTCGACCTCCTCTTCTCCGAATGGGAAGACGAAGAGAAGAAGAAACTCCCCGCGAGGAGGCCTAGTTCGTCGAGGGCATCTGCCACTGCACGCGCGATGGCTGTCTTGCCAGACCT